>WSFP011410110.1:0-24759 GCA_009831015.1 Picea engelmannii
AGAGCTGGGAAGAAACCTCCATGTACAGTTATTGAATAAATAGGAAGAACTTTGATTCTATTCCATGGACGTGTTTGATCTCTGTGTGTTGTTGATACTATGCTTGTGCATGTTTGCTTCTTTTTATGCTTATATGTTATATGTTGCATATGTGATTGCGTATCAGGTTAGAAACCTGAGGGAATGAGTTTTAAATTGTTTCTCTGCTTAGGCCAGGAGATTCCTGCATCGAGTGCAGTCGAATACCTCTGCATAGAGTGCGTCGAGGTGGCTAAGTAGGTGAACCTTTGTCCTCGTTTCGTTCGGAGTTGGGTTGAGTTATTCGAGCCGTGCAGGTGAGTGCAGGTCGAATTTGAGTCTCAGTAGCAAGTCTGAGAAGGAGGAGGTCGAAGCTGTTGCGAGCGTGAACGCGCAAGGGCCAGAAGACTCCATCACTTTTGGAGGTGATTTAAGACTGAGCACAGGGAGCGTGTTCGAGGAATCCTTGAAGGAGTCCGAGCAGATAAAAATCCCAGGAGGGGAAGTTCACTTTGTCTCAGTTGCACAGGACGAAGGTGGCGAAACGGAGGATTCTCTAGTGGAAGAGAATCGACGACTCGAATTCGTCGTGAAGACTCGCGAGGTCCCGTGGATCGTCGGATCTGGAAGAAGAAGTGAGGAGGCTAACCCCCAAGCGGCGGAATAACCCTTGGCCATCGCATATCGGCGAATCGGGGTTGGTGAGTGCAAGAATTATGCACACGTCGAAATCGCGAAGTGCGATTTCCCGATTCGATCGGAGTCGTCGATTTAAGCACAGACAGGTGGCACGAATCCGGCGTATCGGGGTTTCGGCATTCGGGGTTTCCAGCAGCAAGGGAACTGTGCATTTTGGGTTCGCGATCCGCGAAACCCCGAGGTTTACGTGGCAGCGTGGGACCCGGAGGCATAGTGGGGTACAAGTGGCGTTGTAGCGAGGGCTCGGCACCTCAGCGTTCGGGATTTGGAGAGCCAGGAGGTTGGCATCACTAGTGGCGATATCCCGATAGGGACAAGCCCGATATCTGGAGCCTTGACCGTTGACCATCGACATTCGGGATTTCGGCGGTTGAGTGACTGGGAGCAGTGTCACGACTCTCGCGATATCGCGAGACCCGATCTTCCGATTTCCGAAGGGAAGATCGTGTGAGAATATAACTGTGGGTAAAGGACTCCCGAGGGAGTTGGAAGGGGTTGGACTCTTCGGGCCGAGGCTTGTGAAGGTCCTGGTGGTGCGACTTCTCGGTGAGGGGCAGGTTGCGTCATTCTTATACATTTTCCTTCTTTCAGCTATGTTATATTCCCAGGTCTTTAGTATTATATCACCTCTAGTATGTTCCGACATGGACAACCTGGAAGCCATAGATACTCCTTCTTTTGCTGATGACACAACTTATTCTTGGAAGGTAGTTTGGGCAACAATAGCTTCTCTCTCTCTCTTAAACAAATGTTATTTAATGCTTGATCTATCACTCGAAAATGATCTTGGACAGTTTTAACCTTAGTGAGAAGGCTTTGATGTGTTGCTTCCAGTTCCTTTCACACTTCCAATGCCTAAGCTTGGAACATTGTTATATATGCAATCATGTTTTAGGTAGAGCTTACTTTGGCTTGTAGTTTCCTTACCAAGTCATCATGTTGGGTGGTGGCTCGTCCCTAGCTCACCTGTATATTCTTGTGCATCTCGTCAAGGCTAGATTTGCGCTACTGGATTTCCTGTTTGTCGTTGTCTATAATATGATCGAATCCCTTGTTGACCTCACTCCATACATTATTTTCTACAGTCTTCATTTGATTCTACAATTGGCTTATTTGTAGATCTGTCTTCTTAAGTCGTTCTTTTAAATTTATGACTGAAAACTAGTTAGTTGTTGCAAAATCCCCCAGTGAACCTGCTACTTCTTCAACAAAGTCTACATCCTCCAAGGATTCTCCATCAATTAGCATCCCATGTCTTATGACAGTTCAACCTTCCTTTAGGTGCATTTCTCTCTTCACCGTGACCTTCCTTTTCTTGCTGAAAAAGAAATTGGAAGGAGGCAACTCTTCAACCAAAATCGGTGTGAGGTCCTCTATGAATACTACTTCTGCATTTGGATTCCCTATGGGAAATTGTAATGGTGTGATGAACTGGACGGGGCTGTCGATTTTGGTGGACGAATATTTCTCGATTGCATTTGTAGTTGATTTATCTGGTGTAAACAATGGTCCTTCTTCTCCCTCCTTTGTCAGTGTCTCTTCTTAATATTTGGCTTGGTCACTTGATACATTTGTCGATGGAATATCTTATTTATGAGTTGACACCTCAATCTTCTCCAAACTTTCCTGGGATTCCTATCTTCTTGAGCTTATTGCTTCTGAGCTTCGAGTCTCCTTTTGTTGTGCAGCTGGAGACATCGGGGTTCCTCCTTATAATAATTTAGGAAGGATACTTCTTTGATGCCTCTGGAAGTCATAAAAATCAATCATTTTATCAGGTGATAGAGCTCGAACCTGACCCAAGACCTCTGGATAGCATCTTGCTCCTCGGAAAATATCGTCCTGAGGAGAATCTTTATGTTCATACCTTTTCAAATTGCAGTTGGCCATGTGATTACCCACAACCTTTTGCAGGTCGTGCTTCTTGAATTCAATGTTGAGAAGCTTTATTTCTTCCAAGGTTGCGGCCTCCACTTTTGAGTGGCCAAAATCCAGTAGAGAAAATGTACCACTTTGCAGGGGAAAAGAGGGCCATACCTTTTTCTGTACTACTTTGATCTCTTTACTAATCCCACCAAGCACATTTATGTCCTACGACCTCTTGGAACACTAGTCGGTCTGGTAAAAATTGTGGTAGAGCATATGGAGGAACTGAACAGTCGAAAACCCTAATATACGAGAAGTGTTCCTCGATGTACCAGTCTATTATTCTGCCCATGTTAGTCACAATTTTTTCGGAGATTCTGGTAGGTAGGTATCCATTTATGATGGTGTGCATCGACACCACTACCCAGTTATAGATCTCATAAAAGAAGTCTTTTTCCTTTTCTTAGCAAAGCTTCGAATGATAAATATGTATGGGTTTGACACTATTTGGAGTCTAGCTCTTGTCCATTAGCGGAAAAGGAGTCATGAAACAGACGACGTCCATAATATAAGATGACATGAAAAATTGGGTTGGTTTCCCCTTGGATTTTAGTGAATTATATCTTGCAATTTATTGAACCAAACTATCCGAAAATATCTTTTCCCAGTCAAAAGAGTACCCTTCTACTACTATGTGTATAATAGGTACCCACAGTAAAAATAAATGAGTTGTGTTTGCCTTCACGTAGAGCCTACACATCATCATTGCTATGTACATTATGTGAGGTTCTAGTGTGGAAACTGGGTATATACCATGGGAGTTGGCTTTGAACTTATCGGGGTGAGAATACCAGTCTTTAATTAAATTGGGAAGGTTTTTCCCGTATTGGTCGCATTCCTTCTTGTTGAAGTCTACTAGGAAATTTGCATTGTAAACGAAATTGGATACCGGAGACAATTTGTACATCACCTGTAGATGTTCTGGCCTGAAATACCCAACTGTGACCTTTTGCGAATTGAAAATAGTCCTGGTTGGGATATCTACAAGTTCCAACACCCAACCGATCATATCATTGTAGGGAAAGAGCTTAGGCCTTGTTGCTATCTTTTGTAGCTCTCAATGAGAAACAATTTTGTATTTGGTAGATAGGTCCTGCTTCTCATTGTCGCTTGAATCATCCAGGAAATTTACCAATTCATTTTGTAAGATGTTGAATACTTGCATCGAGGATTTGACAGTGTCTATGGTTCTAGGTGAGGTGTCAGAGATAACATCTGCGTTCTGGCTCAAAATTTCACAAGTCACTTTAGGTGCTTTCCATGGAGCCATGATATCAAGCCTTTGAACTCTGTTATCTGCCATATGAAATGCGTAAAATCCTTCAGTTGGAAAAACTTACTTCTCAGTAAAACTCATAATGAAATTCAAATTCACATCCCTTTTCCTTTAATCACATCGATCAACCAATACCTTTACTAATGGAGTATTTACTTTCTTTAATGAATCAGATTCAAGTGGTGGCTCAAAATCGTATTTGGAATGATTGTCATAAAGGCATTTATTTTTGGTGGTTCATGCTCGAGAAAAGCACATACAAAAATTGAATCTATCTGAGTCATCATTAAGTGATGGATTAATTAATAAATAATCTTTGTTAAAGCATCAATTAATCATATTTATCATTAAGTAAATTTCAGCATTTCGGCTCGCCGTAGATCTTATAATAACCTGAGCTATGACTTATGAAATGAGAAATCACGATGTGATTAATTAAGTTTAATTATGTTTAACCCTTTTAATTAATCATGATTAACCTCAAATATTTCGGGGTTTTGGGTCTCGGGATATTGATAGTCGCTATATGTTAGGATCCAAGAAACACAAAATCATGAAAAGATTTATTAATCGTTAATTTTTATTAACCCTAAAATAACTCGGTTTAACTTAATATAGTTTTGTGACTTCGTATATCGAGACTTTGGAGTTCTTACATGTTGGACTATTAGTATCGCGAAACCCTGAAACCCTACATTTCAAAGGTAGCCTTTACTGATTTGACCTTTTAACGAGTGGGCGACTCCATAACTTTGAAGGATATTAGATCATTGGATTCAATGGAAGACTTCATCAACCGTGATATTCAAGTGCGCGTTTGTCCTTATTTAAACAAGAATCAAACTTATCTAAGTATAAAGTTTAGAAAAATATCTATGTTCCAACATGGACAATGTTGTTGTACTTTTCAATGAGTTAGATTTTTATACCAGACACTTAACACAACAGGAATATGAGGTAGCACAATTGTCAAACCAATTTGATGATCAGATAGGGGAAGAGGGAGTTATTCAAGGTCAACCCGAGAATAAATATGACTTGAGGATGAGAAATGGAGCTTCCAAGGCCACCACATCTGATCAAGGAAAACCAACAGAATACCCTCCCAAGACAAATCCAAATAAAGGTATGCCATCTAAAACTCAATCATCTCCTCTTTCAAAACCTCTTTCCCCTGAAACAAAGGAAGTTGATAAGTCATCAACCTTTTTCATCCTGGAACATGAGCTGAGAAAAGTCAAGATTCCTGTCCCTTTGACAAAATTGTTAAAAAATGAACCTTTTAAGAAATCCATCATGAAATTTCCATAGCCCACTCCTTCTAGTGTATCTTCTGATGTCATTAGTCTACAAGATGAAAACCCAGACATTATTGTGGGTCCATACATTGAGGATGGTTTTGATGCTTCTCATCCTTTATATATATCTCTGAATGTCCATGATAAGATCCTACACAACTGTCTTATGGACTTGGGAGCCTCTCACAATGTCATGCCTAAAGTTGTTATGGAAGAACTAGGTCTAGAGATTACTAAGCCTTACCAAGACCTATACTCCTTCGATTCTAAGAAATTAAATGCCTGGGATTGATAAAGGATATGGTGTTTTCTCTAGCACAATTACCCATGAAGAGGGTAGTGATGGACATTGTGGTGGCTGACATCCCCCCAAATTTTGGTGTGTTATTATCTAGAACTTGGGCTAAGAAGGTTGGAGGATCATTGCAAATGGACCTCACATATGCCACCATTCCTTTGTTTGGTGGTGAGAATAGGAGCCTATATAGAGAGGTAAGGTTAGCCTACATAGTTAGTATTCATCAGAACCCAAGAAATCACCCCATTTATGTTCTTGAGGATGAGATGGGTTCTCCTTTTTTTCATTTAAATGACGATGAACCTAAAATATCATTCATCCAACGCAGAGATCAACCAATGACTGCTCAACAAAACAAGGTATGGAAAATGTATTTCTATGGATCTTCATCGAAATAATGATCTGGTGTAGGTATTCTCCTCATTTCCCCTTCAGAAGAAGTTATAACCCTCTCTTATAAGCTGGAGTTTGAGACTACTAACAATATAGATGAATATGAAGCTCTGGTATCTATCATTTAACCTCTCTTTCATTCCCAGATAACAAAATCAGAGAGTAGATTCTCTGGACTTATTTTTCCAACACGTTCAGGCCTCCCATTGGCCCAAATATTAAATATCAGGTGGAAATCAAACATAGAACGACCATACCAGACAACATAAAGAACTGGCAAGTCTTTAGTGACAATTTGGAGTTGCAAATATTTCTTCACACCATTGATGAATTCTTCAATATCTCAATTGATCAAGAAAGTCAAGAAGATGAAAATGAGAAATTAGAAGATCACCAATCTTCTCATGTGTTGAAGACAATGGCTAGAAATGATATTGTAGAAATGAAAACCAACCATATTCCAAAAGGAATAGTGCCTTTGGAAAGATTGTTCAACAGTAATGATGTTTACAAAGGAACTTCCATGAAGGATCAAGAAGAATAGGTGACAGAGTGAAATATTGGGACCACTAAGAATGCCAAGATCATCAAGTTGTCCAAAGCATTGGCTGCAGAACAAAAAGACAGGTATGCCAGTCTCGTTAAAAAGTTTGCTGATACTTTTGCATGGTTGTTGTACATGATTTTGGTCCAAAACATATTTTCAAAGTGATTTTGCAAGCTTCTTATAGCCTAGGGTGAGAGAATGACCCATTATCATAGGCCACCTTCATCTAGGGTGTGAACTTCTCACACTGTGCTCTATACATAGGGTGCGAACTTGTTTTCAATCTTGGAAAAGGGAAGAAGTCTCGAAAGTTCTAGAAGGGGATCTTCTAGAAAATGGGTTGGCATTTGAATGGTTGTCATTTTATTGGTTTCCCTGATTTGGTGGGATCATTCTCATCCTTGTAACCATCTCACCCTCTCCTATATATTGAAACGATTCTCATGGAAAAGGTTAAGAAATATTAATTGATGAATTGGTGAAGGAATTGTGTGAAGAACCTATCTTGAACAGAAGCTTGGAGACTCTAGTAGGTATATCAAGAGGAATTGGATCTTCTTCATGCAAGGACAAAGCAAGGGTGTGTGTTGGAACCAAGAGTCACCGAAAGGAAGCTTGCGACATCAAGGCAATCAAGTTGTATCTTCTACTTTCCATTAATATGATACAACGGCATGTCCCTTTCCCATAAAGTCATTCTTACTTTATTGTGTAATTCCTTGATGATACACATAAGTTGACGATTGAATACATTTTGATATCTTCACTTTGGTTGGTTTGTGTTGTCTTGGTCTTGACCTCACGAGAGCACTAGAGCGAAGCGGGAGCAACAAAGACCTAAGGAAGCGATACAAAGGTATGTCACTTGTTCCTCCCTCCTAACTAATTCAATGGTCGTAACTTAGGTAAAGAGTCATGTCCTGTCCTGTTTTTTTCTAGATCCAAGTGGATCTAGGGAGATCTGTTAGTGTCTGCACCTACCGATTAGTCAGATAACAAAATTGGCGACTGCACAATTTTAAAAATTTAACTAGTAACTCTTTTCTAGAACTCTATTACACCAACAATTAGCTAGGCTAGAGATTTGGAATAGGAAGAGAGATACACTCTCCAAAGCACAAAACACACAATAGCATCTTGTGTTAAGGAGTGTCAAATTCCATTTACAACATTTTGTCCTGGGAAGCCATTCTCACACAAGGGTCAAACCCGAGGTCGCATTGATATTGACAAAGTTACTCACCCTACTTTGTTGATATCAGTGTAGAGATTGCACGTATTATGGGGGTCACTTGGAGGTATACCCACAATGATGAGTGGAAGCCTCTCGAGTTGATTTCGGGCTAGACACCCTGCCCTTGCGTGTGGATCAGATTGTCGACTACCCCCCCAGGATTTATTGTTGTCGGTGGTAACCTTAGTGGCCTATATTTTTAGGGTCTTACACATGGTGACTGTGAAGGGGCAAGTCTTCACGGTACCTGGAATTGACGTTGGCCAAACTCACTCGGGCTCCTTGGAGGGTATACCCACGATTATGTGTGGGAGATTGCACCAGGGTGTAAGTCTATTAAGTAGGTCGTCAATGTAACTTTTCCACCCTAACCCAGCCCCTTCTCATCTTGTTGTTGCGACGTCGGATTTCATCACCAACTAGTGACTTCGGAATTAGAAGGTCTTGTTTTCTTGGTGTAGTTTCTTAGATTTTTTACTAGCGCATGTTGTTTGTTTACCCAAGTTGACCATAGGAATTTCTTCGTAAGTTTGTAACTCGTTCACAATAGACCCTCCACGTCGTTCACATAGAATGCAGGGCTTACCTCCATAAAATATGGAAGGTTCTCAACCCCTGCCTACAAGCTCACTAGAGGGCTCTCCTAAACAGAGTGAAGTCCAAGACATCACCACTCCACAAGTGGAAAGAATTGACTCTCTAGAATGGTTCTGAATTACCAATTCTCGAGAGGACTTTCAACTTCACCCCAATTCTGAGAAACATATTATGCGAGTGAATTCTTCCAGAGACTTAGTTGTTGTGTCTTCTGGATCACTGACTGGACCCTTTCTAGGACCTGAGGGCCAAGGTCCTTTTTGGTCTACTGGATTTTTTAGACGAGATCTCTTTGGTTTAGGAGCAGGTGTTCAAATCACCATCTCACCTGCATTCCCTGAAACCTTTGACCCAGACGCAGTACCTTTTACTACTGCTTATTATTTTCCTGGTACAGAAGCTCCGTGAGCTAACCACATATTGACCATCCATTTAGAAATGGTCCATTACACAGATACTACGAGTATTCACATCGGGATTAAAGCGGCTAGTCAAGCCCCCATTGGCACACTACTCTCGCCCAGTGTCACCTCGATGCTTCCACTCGGATACCGTGCGTTGAATGCTTCTATTCCCACTCCTACACAAACCCCATCTGGAACTCCTGGTGGTCCCTCTTCTTCTGGGCACTCTCCTCACGGCTTCATTTCGACACTTCCTCAACCCCCTTTTAGAGTACCTTTTCCATCCTCTATCGACGACACTAATCCTAGTGGCACCGTTCCGTCATTCACACCAAATTACCATATTCCTGTTGGGGGACAATTTCACCAAGGAGGTTTGACTCAACCCCTGCTTGTAGGGAAAATTCCTATTGGAACACAAATCCCAATTGGAACACAACCCCCAATTGGAACTCAACCCTCAATTGGAGGACAACCCCCACAGACCCCACCCTACGGAAAAAACATACCTCCATCCTTGGCCCAGTATTGGAACCATATGATACAACATAATCCCCAATTGACTGGGGGGCAATAGCTTCCAACTACATCCATTATACCTCCTAGTATAGGCCAACCTTATCCAGGTATGTCCAATCTTATTTGGGGCTCGAATGCTCAAACTCACGTCCCTGTTCAAGGATACAATCCCATGAGATACTTTCCTCCACAACAACCACTGAATCTCCCTGGGTCTTCACATTATATGTAGACTGCGTATGGTCCCACTGGTTTTCTGACATGACTCCCTCCCCAAAGCCACCAGTACCCGCATGTGAATAGACAATTACCCTTCTTGGCCACTTTGGACCTCCCAGATCTGTCGACGATTTTAAACAATCCAATCTGTCACTCTCCCCAATGGCCCGCTATACCAGCCAAGCTACCATATGACATCCCTAAATTCGATGGTAAAGCGGGAGAGGACTTGAACAATCACATGATGAATTTTCACCTCTGGTGCTCATCCAACTCCTTGATGGATGACTCTATTCGTTTACGAATTTTTCAAAGAACTCTCACAGGCTCTGCTACGAAGTGGTATATAGAATTACCACAAGGTTTCTTCACTGACTTCACCACCCTAGCTATGGATTTCCTCACCCACTACCAGTTACTGATCCATTATGAAATGGGGACTGATATTTTGAGTTCTTTCAAACAAAACAAAGCCACTCATATATCCAATCACATTCATGAGTGGCGACGGAGACGACGTCTCATCAAACTCGAACTTCCCGATCAGTTGTTGGCAAAGTGGTTCAAAAAATCATTTATGAATGACATCGGTCATGACATTGTCATGGGTGGAGTTGTCATGGAAGAACAGGCCATAAGTCGTGCTCAATACCTTGACCTCATTTACTCACAAACGAGTACTCTTTACGACTTACTCCTTGATGCACCTCGTCCTTCCACTTTTGCCACTTCAACTATTCCAGCTGCTTCTCATGCAGCCGATGGTGTGATTGGCACTTTCCATGCCCAACCACATTCTGCCTTAAGAAACAACCCCAAACCCGCTTCTTCTAATGTTCAAAATGCTTCGTCTCCTACCCCTCCCACCGGCAAGACTTCTGAGGTAAATGTTGTTCAATCTACCCCAGTCGGTAAAAACAAATCCAGAAAGGGAAAGGGTAAGAATAAGGAGGACAAAAATACTTCTCAAGTAGAGAGAACCAAAACCCCACCTGTTGACGATAGGGATAAGCGCAAACCTCGATACCCTTGTCTTATCTGTGGTGATGATCACTACACAAAGGATTGTCCACGACACGTCGAGATTACTAATTTCCTTCAAGGGGCTCCAAAACCACCCACTCCGATCGTCTTGTCCCAACCCTTCCCCTCTCAACAACAGGCCCAATTGGTCATTCATGACCAACCTTCCCCTTCCACTACATCCTATGTATTTATGTGTACTGGCGATTCAAAGAAGAATGACATCGCACTTACCACTCGAGCCAAAGATTATTCTCCCTCGAAAGAGAAGGTTGATGATATACCTCCTTCATTGGTCCAACCATCTCCCACAACTCCACCTACAAACTATCCTCTTCATCTTGAACGATCGAGCCTTGACACAGTTCTTCGCCCCCCTCCAAAGGGCGTCGTTCAGAAATCGTCTTTCAATCCTCATGCTCGTGTTGCCAAGAACTATAGCATTGTTGAAGATCTGGCCCAAGCACCTTCTGCGATGTCAGCCCTTGAAGTCCTTCAAAGTTGTCCCACACAACGGAAGGCACTGTTGAAAGCTATTGGTGGAATCGACCCAACGGACACGAATTTAATAATTTTTGACTTGGAAGATCACATTCCAAGGTTACCCCCTCAACTTTCATTCCAAATCCAAGTAATTGTCTCCGAAAAAAATATTTGTAGAACCATTATCAATGAGGGTGCCTCGACGTGTGTCATGTCTGTTACTTGCTGGAAAGCCATCGGCTCTCACTCTCTGACTGAATCCCATAACACACTCAAATAATTCAATGGCTCCGATTTTAAGACTTACGGTGTTCTTCCTTCATTGCCAATCATGCTAGAAGGAAAAATGGTCCAAGTCGAAGTGGAAGTCTTTGACGTTCCTCTTGATTACAATCTTCCACTTGGCCGTAGTTGGATCGATTCCATGCGCGCAATTGTGTCGACTCTTTTTCATGTTGTACGTTTCCCACATCAAGGAAAGGTCATCACCATTGACCAATTATCCTTCTTTAACTCGGATACGCGTACTGGAAACATATCGTTCATCGTTAAAACCTCACCGGGTTACGAGAACGTCGGTGTAGGTCTTCTCAAAGACTCTTCATTAATGGGTACTTTCCCCATTCGACCACCCGATGTTCCACACTCGTTTGTAGATTCAATCAACATGATCTCCACCTCGATTCACAAAAGCCCTGCGTCTCACGACCCATGGATGGTACCCGACCTCGACGATCATCTTCATTATGACGACAAAATGCCTTTAAGTCTGGTCGAATCCACCTATCAGGCCATTCAATCGGCAACCCCTCTCTTGGTGATTTATCTCTAGATCCTTTCCGCGTCATTTTTCCCATGGACGAGATCATTAATTCTATCATGGAAGACACCCCTTGGAATGATGGACATCACCGTTCCATCCTCTTCCTGGAACAACACACCATTGAGAGCTACCAATAGATCTCGACCCCGTCAACTGTTGTATTTATTTCAATTGTTCCCGAGTCCACAGACGATGTGTTTTCTGAAGGGAACTTAAGCAATCTCTCACCCACTATTCCCCTCAACATATCCATCAAACCTTGAATTGTCGAAAATGTGCATATCGGAGCTTCATGTTCCCCTGATGAAACCGTCACCTACAAGTCACTTTTCAAAGAGTTTCGTGACGACTTCTCCTGGAGCTATGAAGAAATGTTGGGTATCGACCTCGACATTGTGATACATGAGATGAAGACATACCCAGATGCTAAACCTATCCGGAAACGCCTTCATGCAGTCCACCCACGTAAAGTAGTTGTTATCAAGCTTGAAGTCGAGAAAATTCTCAAAGCCATCTTTATTTACAAGGTGTCCCTCACTGATTGGGTTTCCAATCTTGTCCCGATCGACAAAAAACAAGGCACAATCCACGTATGCGTTGATTATAGGGATATCAACAAAGGTTGTCCTAAGGACAACTTTCCTACCCCCTTCGTCGAACAGATTGTCGACGATTGCGCTGGAAGCTAAATCTTCCCTTTGATGGATGGTTTCTCTAGATATAATCAAATCAATATTGTTCCCGAGGATCAACACAAAACCGCTTTCATTTGTCCTTGGGGCACTTTCTCCTATCGAAAACTCCCTTTCGATCTAAAGAACGTCGGTGCAACTTTCCAGTGCGCTATTTCTTATGCCTTCCATGATATCAAGCACATCGTGCAACCATATCTTGATGACTTACATGCTCATTCCATGCGTCGGGTCGATCATCCAATCCACCTCCAAGCCATTTTCATCCGTTGTCGGTTTTACCATATACACTTGAATCCACACAAATGCGTTTTCTGCGTAGAATCCGGCCGACTTCTAGGCTTTATTGTTTCACGTCAAGGGATCTGAGTAGATCCTTTAAAGGTCGAGGTGATTCTCAATCTCCCTCCTCCTTCTACACTTCGCCAGTTACAAACTTTGCAAGGGAAAGCAAAATTTCTTCGTTGTTTCATCCCAAACTATGTTGAGATAACTCTTGGATTCATGCGACTCCTCAAAAAGGGGTCTGAGTTTGTATGGGATACCATCACAAAAAAATCCTTCAAAGATTTGAAACTGTCCCTGACACGTGCTTCTCTTCTCTTCCCCCCCGCCCCCCTCCCCCGATTATAGTCGCGATTATTTCCTCTACCTCGCAGCCTCAGATTACACCATCACTATGGTTCTCATCCAAGAGGATTATTCTCATGACGAAAATGTTATCTATTACTTGAGTTGAAGTATAATGCCTACCAAAACCAAGTATTTACATGTCAAAAAACTGGCCTTGGCAGCCGTCCAAGCAGTTCAACGTTTCCGGCACTATATCCTCTCTCGCAAGACTACGATGATTTCTAACTGCAACCCTATGAAACACATTCTCACATGTCAATTGCTAGGGGGAAAATACTCCAAATGGATTGTGATACTCCAAGAGTTTGACTTGGAATTAGAATGAGCCATGTCCAAGAAGTCCTTAGTGTTTGTCGAGTCGATATGTGACTTTCCCTACTCTAAAATGGAAAATGTAGCAGGTGATTCATTACCTGATGAATCCCTTTTCCTAATTAGTTCCGATGATCTTTGGTATGGTGATATCATCATATATCTCCAAACCCATATTTTCTAGCCCAATTTGTTTAGTACTGACCAGCGTTGAATACGCTACCAAGCCTGTCAATATATTATCCTCGGGGATACTCTTTATCGTCGTGGTATTGACTCAGTTTTTTGACGCTGCATCACGTTCGATGAAGCTGAGAAAGCCTTAAATGATTGCCATTCTAGAGCCTATGGTGGTCATATGTCTGGGTATGCTACTGCTAAGAATATCTTATGTGCAGGGTATTTTTGGCCTTCTTTATTTAACGATTGCATAATCGTCGTCCAAAAATGCCATGCTTGCCAGACCTATAATCATAAGATACGATCACATCCTGCTCCTCTTCACCCTGTGGTCTCCATTGGTCCCTTTGCGAAATGGGGTATCAATTTCATGACATGTCACCCCCACTCAGTCGGGGGGCATGGATACATTATTGTAGCCATAGATTATTTTACGAAATGGGCCGAGGCAATGTCGACATTTGACAATACTGGAAAGACCACAACATTATTCATTTTCAATTACATCATAGCTCATTTTAGTGTTCCTCAGGCTATCGTCACTGATCACAGTAGCCACTTTAGAAACTTCATGATGTTCGAACTCACTAAAAATTTGGGTCTTTTCCATGAAAACTCAACGCCCTATTACCCACAAGCCAACGGCCAAGTCAAAGCAATTAACAGAGTTTTCATAACCATGCTTCGATGAATGATAGGGATTCAAAAAACATGTTGGCACACAATGTTGTTTTCAACATTGTGGGCTTACAGGACATCCGTTAAGTCCGCTACTAGGTTTACACCTTTCCGGTTAGTCTATGGTCTAAAATCCATCCTCCTGATTGAATGCAAGATACCCTCTTTAAAACTAGTCGTCGAACTCCTACCAAACACTTCTGCAGAGGAAGAACGTCTTTTGTATCTCATGCAATTAGACAAAACTCAACACGACGCTACCCTAGTCATAGAAACCTAGAAGAAACGTGTCAAGGCCTAATACGACAAACATGTCAAGCCTCGCATTTTCTTCAAAGGAGATCTGGTTCTCCTCTACAAACAAGATCAAGATATGCTAGGAGATGGAAAATTCGAAGCCATGTGGTGAGGTCCTTATATCGTTAGACGAGTTTTGGAGAAAGGAGCCTGTGAGTTAGTAGATTACAATGGTATCCATTTGAGTGAACCCAGAAATGGGTTGTACTTAAAGAAGTACTATGCATAAGATCACCTGTGCACGAGTACTTGTATTTTATTGTATCATACTTCTTGTGTGTTACTGTAGTTTTCTTTTTTCATTATCTGGTCTCTGCCCTTATGTGACGTTGTGTTTGATTTCCAGATGTCGGAATCTTCGCTACCCCACATTAGCTTCGCTGATGGCACTAGTTGTAGTACTCAGAACCTTGTTTCTACTGCGTGGGCAACTTACACCCCTACAAACAAACTTATCACTCTACGAGGTGTGTGCCTCGGCCGTGCGACCAACAATATTATAGAGTATAGCATCATTATCGAATATTGATTGATTCTATCTCGCTCGTTATTCGTCGCTTGGTTTTGCGACTCAATTCACAGCTCATAGTACTACAGTTAAGTAATGTCTATGCTAGTCGAAGTCCTACTTTGCTACGGGTATATTTGTGAATTCACCTCTTGGAACGTTATTTTGATTATATTGAGTATCTGCATATTCCTAGATGTCTAAATACACTAACTGATGCATTAGCTAACTATGTATTAGACAAACATTTGGTTCATTTATAAATCAATCACATCACAAGTATCACACAACACAAAATAAGCCAGTAGAATCTGTATGTATATATAACGATCAAAACGTTTTTTACAAAAAAGTTATGTCCAAGGACCAAAATTTCAAAATCTGAAGCTCATAGCTTCTTCAAAGTGATTTCATGGATGATGTTCATGGTAACACATGACTTCCCGGGAAACCCTACGAAGCAGTCGGCCAACAGACTCTGACACCCCCACTGTATGACGCTGATAACATCACGGGACCTCTCCAAGAGGCATGTCCGAAATGTCTGCAGTCAAACCCTCTAAGTTTTGTTCCACTGACTCATAATCTTCAGCGTCCCATCATGGCACTGGAGCCACCTCTCCTCGTTGCTGAATAGGAGAAGTACCCAGAGGTCGATAAGGCCCTACGTCTTTGTCATCAAAAAAGAATTTTTGTAATTAGACCTTGGACAAACATAAAAAAAATTGCATATGATAAAACTCACAAAAACATTTAAAAAGTAAAAAATGTGTACTTCTTACCGAGATCTCCCCACTGAGAACCCTCGGGCAGGGCCAAGTCTGGATCTCCTCGGAAGTCCAACCTGGCATAGGCATAATCATCAACCATTAGCATCTATGGTCGCAACCAGTCAAAGAAGGAATCATTGTATTTTATGATTGGTCCAGCTACATGTCGAGCCATGAGGTTACACCACCTCAACATCCTCGGATCCTCTGGAGCAGGTAAACCCCACTCAACCTGCAACCTCAATAAGGGAACCCTCTCAAGAAAGAAGGAAACCAACAATGACCCATACCTGAATTGCTCCAGGTCACCTCTCCTGCATTTAGTCAACTGCCTCTTCACGCTACGAAGGACTGTGTCTTCCCAGTTAAAGACCCAAGGCTTAGTACACTCTATGGCATATTGAAATTAGCTCTGGAGAGCCATGTGTGGAGCAGCACTCCCAGCCATACGAGCTATGGTGAACAAAATAGTGCAAAGGGTCAAATCCTGGACCCCCCAAATGGACACTTTTCCTTTGCTTCTTTCCACCTCTGGAACATAGTACAAACGACAGTATTTACTTATAGGCAACCCACCACCTCGGCTACCAGTCAAGCTAGCATGGTACCCACGCCGTGACAGTCCTGTCAAGAAATAAACATCCTCTATATCCAAGGACAATGTGTGGACCCCTATGTGGAATACTTGTTGGTCCACATCCCACTTATGAACGAGGTACTCCAATAGCCTAACTTGGGCCCTCATACCCGGGATCCGAAAGAATTTCAGGAAACCATAGTCTCACAAAGTGGAAATGGTGCTCGGGTTATTCCCGGCAATAGCATCATCTTCTTCATGCTCTCTTTCACACCATTCCATAACCATGGTGACAGCCAAATGCTTGCATAAGACACATAAGAAGAAGGTCAGCAACTCTCTTCAACACTTGGTACATTTTTCATGGGGCAAACTTTAAAGAAATTTTTCACTTTGTAGTTCTCGCAAGTGCCCCTTTGGAACAGTGTGAGGTTCTTGCAGGGGCCTTTGGGGCCACCTACGACAATCATGCATTCTTGCAGGTCCCATGTGGCTAGCCTACGAGAATGGATGAGCGCAAATTTAAGCCCTAAAACAAGCTCAAAAACTTGAATTTTACCAATGAAAATGAAAAATTGAACCATGAAAAGATAGAAGACAAGGAGCTTACCTCACTGTCAGAGACGGTTCGCCAAATGGTTGCTCGTACCTTCCGCAATCGAGCGTCAAAATTCAAGGGAAAAAGAGGGGTTTTGGGCTAAAATCTTGGCAAAGTTACAATGACTATGGTAAAAAGAACTTTTGCCCACTTATATTTACTTTTACCATTTTTTGTTGGTTTTTATAATTGTTTTATTTATTGAACCTAATGCCTAATACCCCTATGAGTGCAACTTTTGCAGACATGACGACCTCGATGTCCATACACAGGGATACGGATATCTTTTCTCTTTTTTCATCGTGTGTTTAAGTTGTTTTTATGGTTTTTTTCACAAAACCTCGAGCTTGGTCTTTGTCCGTTCTCACGCTCGAAAATACATGAGAATGTAATCGAGCACACTTTTATCACTTTTTCGGGCTCAACAAGGTTATATGAAAAAGGAACCCCCTAGAGTTCTCTTTAAGCTCTTTTCAGACTCTCTAAACATGAAAATATTTCTGAGCTACCTTGCTATTTTCACGCTCGTTAAAGTATTTAAAGAAAGCATCTGTTGAGTGATAATTTATCTCTTTTTCAGTCTCAACAGACTATTTTTACGAAAAAGAAACTGAGAGAGTTCTCTTTTGAGTGTTTTTCCAGACTCTATAATTACGAAAAACCTTCGAGCTTTCTATCTTTGGACTCGTTAAACAAACATCGAAAGACCCATAATGGGACTGAACCACTCCTTCCTAGGGTTCGTTAAACATACTCTGAAGGACTCATCCAAAGGATGAGCTTACATCAACAAGCATATGTTATCCACCTCAAGCTTGCATAAAAATAAAGAGGTACTCATCAGAAATGGTGGGGGGGAATTTGGGAAAGGGATGTGTTTTCGTATTCATATTATTCGCAGTAAGTGTCTCTCTTGAACATGACACCCCCCCTATTCATTATCTGAAGCCGGTTTGGGAAATCCATTTGTCTCTCATTCGACTTGCTACAAGGTCATATCTTGAGTTGTCTCTGAGTTAGTTCTGCCAAATCATTGGTTGTGTCATAGCTAAGAAGAAGAAGTAGCTAACTGCCCTTTCTGCAATTAGCATAGAATTCCTTTCTACAAGGGTAAAATAGAAAATCAGAATAAGATAGATAATCCAGAATTCTTATACACTCATCAATCTAGATTTCAATTAAGCAAGTTGATTTCAATCCTGCAACAGTAGATTAGAACTCCAGCTATGTCAACAACTTGTGCTAGTGTTTAGTTTTCCAAAAATTTGTTTTCTTTCAATACTTCAACTTGATTAATGTTTGTTTTCATCAATATAGCATAGACTGTGCACAATTATCTTGCAATAACAAAACTTCCCTATGTTTGACAATTTATATTGAACACCTTAATTATCTATTTATTTAGACAATTAAAGTGCCCAACAATTGACTGAAAGTAAACAATATCATGATGACATTCGAATGTAATGATTATGTCTACGATGGAAAATTATGTCATGATGGCACCTTAACACTATTGATAATTCAAGAAAAATCAATTCAATATTAATTTCTATAGAGATGTGCAGAGTATAAACAAGAAAATCTATGGAAATATTTGCCATTAAGGAAATAACTGATTAGATACACATTCTTATAATCAATATTGTCTATAAACATTGTAACTCAAAAGAGATTTGAAATCAACACTTATTCTATCAAACTGATACTAGAAAATATTCTATACAAAGTTAATAATTCATGCAACCCTCCAGATATTAGATTTTAAACCATAACAAAAAGAGTTATGAAAAACTGTTATATACACTTGTCGAAATGACCAGTCTGCAAATTAGAATACAATTTACATGAATGAGAAGGATATGATATATGTATACATGAACAGTGAAATGATCAAGATCATACACATATCTATGAAATACAATCTAATTAGATAATCTGCATAAAAGGATTATATGTTAGAAAATATACAATTAGATGTCTTAGATATGGAAATTCATAAGAAACGTGTAAATTAGATAAAGAGACATGAACATGAATATCCATAAATATAAACTACAAGCTGTTACACATCAAAATTACTCACTTCGATAGTGTCGCAAGTGTCGTCATTACAAGTGTCTCATTTTTCTCATGAGTGTCGCAAGTGTCAGGAAAAGCATACTGCCATAATACCTATGTCGTACCTATAACAACATCAAGAGGACACTTGAAACACCTCAAACATTTGATTTGGGAGAAGAGGAATGGGTTAAAAGGGTTATGAATCTCTTTCCATTTGAAAGGACCATTAAAAATTGAGTTTCAGAGGAGAATGCTCCCCTATACCTCTCTCAGGAGTGTTGGTGCCCCCCTAAAGACTATCTGGGAGTGTTATAACGCTTGTCTTCCCTTTTTCTGGAGCGCTACTGCTCTCAGGGGTGTTGGCGCCCCCCTATACATTGCCATGCAGTGCTATAACACTCTGACACCACTTTTGAGAGAGCGCTACCTATTCTGGGAAACAGTTGGTTTGTTGAGAAGGACGAGGGGAAGATCCTCTCAATA
Source organism: Picea engelmannii (assembly GCA_009831015.1). Lineage (NCBI taxonomy): Eukaryota > Viridiplantae > Streptophyta > Pinopsida > Pinales > Pinaceae > Picea > Picea engelmannii. The sequence goes on from WSFP011410110.1 coordinate 19,550, forward strand.
TCTGAAGGCAGTTGGATTCGAATCCTTGGTCAATACATGATCACAAGGCAGATCCATAACTAAAGGAGGAAAATCCTCAACTTACTCCAAAGATATCTCAAGTAGTTGGGCCTCTCCAAGCCTATTAAACATGCCTTCTCATGGTGAAAGTGAGGAAGGATTAGAAGCATGAAACCTATGATCTCATAGGAAATACACAGTGAAGTGGAGGAGAATAATCAGAGAAGTTGTTGTCATTCTGATCGTGGGTATTTTGAGAAAGGGTTAGACAAAGAGGATTCGATGAAGTTGCTACATTCGCATATACCGTTGTAAGTTTCTTTTGTAATTATTCTCATCAATATAATATGATTGGCCTGTTTCTTTCTAGTTTGTGCTTAATCTCACATGAACTTGTCTCTAATAGATAGGTCTATTTCGAGCTAATTCAGTAGAGTAGGAAGTGGTTGTACTTTTGTTTGTCTACAGGGCTTATCGAGGAGCGAAAGATTGGAGCTCAACTCAAACCGTGTAGGGACAAACACCGGTAAAAGGTACTTATTTTCTCCTTCTTCCTCATACGTTAGTTTATATAGACCTAAAAGGAATTCAGTGTCCATGATAAGCATCTTCTGTCTTAAGAGTTAAGAGTCTAGCTCTCAAGAGGAGATCTACCTGTCCGCAGGGAGATTTTCCTTCAACAGACATTGGCGACTCCACTGGGGAAGGAATCCTATTGTATTTCCTTGGTTTGTCCCTACCCTTTCACCACCTTTCATATCACTTTTTCTATTTTTTTATGATCCATTATCCTTCTCCCATCTTCACTTACATTTTCACCAATTTTTATGCATTCTGGGTGAATGTTTTGCAATTTTTTGGCTCTTTTTCTGAGCTTCTGGGAAGCCTGGCGCCCCCTTCCCTTGATATTAGAGAACCAAAACTCTCTAAAGGCCTTATATGGAGCATTATAATGCTTTTTGTACCCTTTTGGGGGAGCCCCAACCTCCTTCTTAGGGTTTTTCTACCTTTTTCTCATTAGTTTTTTGCAACCTGTTTTGTGGAAATCTTTACCTAGTCTTTGTGAATTGTTTGTGAAGTTATTTGGATTGGTTTTTGATGCTTATCACTCCCTCTTTTCTTGATTGGAGCTTGAAACCCTTTTCATAAATGTGAAAATTTCTCTTTCTAGTTGCTTGTTTTGTCGAGACAATTTGGGTATTTTCTCTTTCTCCCTGTCTCTTTTTGGATTCTTCTCTGCATTTTATTGCACTCCTTGGATGCTTGTTGGTTTTAGGATCCTTGATTGATTTCTTGTTAGACCAAGATTCTTATTTGTTCTTTCATTTCTCACTACCTTGAGTGCGTGCTTTGTTTGTAGTCTTTTTCTTCATGTCTTTTGCATCTGCATAGGATTCTCTCTCCTGATTGAAAGTAATGGAGCATTGAAGGTTTTGTGTTTAGTTTATGTATACATCATAATCAAACAAAGAAAATATATGAATTCTTGATTTTAGGTAGTGAAACTAGCTTGCATTTGAATTAGCGGAATTGCATGTTTTCGGACATTTTTGGGACATTGTGCATCTAAAATGATGAATGTTTTCTCCTTCTCGTAGCATATTTTTCATCAAAATGAAAAGATTGCATATTCATCCCTTTTCATAAATTTCGAGTCGATCAAAACACCATATTGTCCACGCCATTTTCCTTTTGAGTAACAACAGCCTTAAAAATCAATCGCTAAACTAAAATTTATCATACTTTTTACATCTTTGCTAGCAAACCTACATTAGTTTAAGGTGTAGGGATTTGGAATAGGTTGAAAGGATGACTTTCCAAATCCATCAAACAAACTTAGTATCTTGCGGTAGGGAGAGTGAAATCCAATTGTCGTATAGGCTTTCTGGGATCCCCCTCTCACACAGGGGTTATGCACGAGGTCACATTCGGGTGAATTACGGAGATTATCCCTCCGTGGTTCAACTGTTTGTAGTGGTCAGATCATATATTGGGGGTCGCTTGAAGGTATACCCACAATTATGTGTGGGAGCCTCTCAGGTTGATTTCGAACTTGCTATCCTTTCCATATGTTCCAACTGGACTATCAACTGAACCCGCCCAGGGGCTGACTACGAATTGGTATCCTTAGTATCCATTGTTGATTATCTATCTTACTCTGATTTTCTATTTTGCCCTTGCAGAAAGGAATTCTATGCTAATTGCATAAAGGGCAGTTAGCTACTTCTTATTCTAACTACCTCATTGTTGATAGAGGTAGTCAAAAGAACCTCATCTCAGTAGAGGTCATCAAGTGGTTGGCCCTGCCAACAATGCCGCACCCACAACCCTACACCATTAGATGGCTCCACCAAGGAAGTGATCTTTGCATCATCCAATGGTGTTGATTGTCGTACGACATCAAGCCCTTCAAAGACGAGGTATTGTGTGATGTTGCTCCTCTCGAAGTTTGTGATGTTCTTTTAGGCCAACCTTATTTATGGAAATGTCATGTTGTATATGAGTCTAGGCCTTGTAGTGTTATTATTACTTTGAAAAGAAAATTGTACAAGATACCCGAGGCAATCCCACCTAGTGCTATTTCCTTGATCTCTGCTAAGAAGTGCAGGAAGGTCCTCTCTCAGACAAGGAATTTTTTCTTCTTCGTGATTCGCCCTCAGAATAAGAGAAATATCATAGCCACATCCAGGGTCTCTACGACCAACCTCTCCACAAAGCAGAAGAAAGTAGATAAGGTCGTGGAAGAATACTCAGATATATTCTCCTCACCTACAGGGGTACCTCTACACTGCCAGGTCAAGCACCCCATCGATCTAACCCTCGGTGCATTGCTTCCCAACAAGTTATTCTATCGTCGCTCTTTGCTAGAGAATGAGGAGATCAAGTGACAGATCCAAGAACTGCTCCACAAGGGGTACATCCGACAAATCTCATCACCTTGCGGGATCCCAATCATATAGGTATAGAAGAAATATGGAACCTGGCGACTCTGTATTGATTACCAGGCTCTGAATAAAATCACAGTCAGAAATCAGTACTCGATTCCCTGAATCGACGACCTCCTTGATCAACTCACGAGGGCTAAATACTTTAGTAAGATTGATCTGAAGTATGGCTACCACCAAGTCCCAATAGAACAGACAGATGTATGGAAGACTACCTTCAAGTCAAAGGAAGGATTTTTTGAATGGTTGGTCATGCCCTTTGGTTTGAAAAATTCTCCATCCACTTTCATGATGATGATGGATGATATCCTGCGACAATTCACCAATAATTTTGTAGTGGTGTATCTGGATGACATTTTAATTTATAACAAGACTTGGGCCAAACACTTGTAGCATATTCAATAGGTTTTGCACACCCTGTGACAGCACCAGCTATACGTCAACTTGGAAAAATGCTCCTTCGGCATGGACAAGGTCCATTACCTGGGCTACATCATTGATCAGCGTGGCATACATGTGGATCTAGCCAAGATCCAATTCATCCGTGACTAGCCAGCCCCAACAACACTCACTGAGCTTCGGAGCTTCTTGGGCCTTGCCAATGTCTACCGCAGGTTCATGTTGTGATTCTCCCATATTGCATGGGCCCTCAGCCAAATAAACAGAGGTGGTGGTAAGGAGAAATTTGCATGGGACCGGTCCCAACAATAAGCATTCGATGATTTGAAGCAGCTCTTGTGCTCATCCCCAATAATTTCACTACCAGACCTGCAACATCCCTTTAAGATTGAGAAATATGCTTCAGTCAATGTTGTGGGCGTCATTCTCACTCAGCACGGCCACCTTGTGGCCTATCATAGTGAGAAATTGTCAGATATTGTCCATAAGTACCCTACTTAAGACAAATAAATGTACTCCACTGTGAAATACTACCGCCAGTGGAGGAATTACATTCTTGGGAAGGAGACAATCATCCACACTGATCATAAACCACTGCAGTTCATGCAGACACAGGGAAAATTACAGAATGACCACCATCAAAAGTGGTCCACATACTTGCAGCAATTCCACCTCAACATCAAGTATAAAACATGAAGCACCACTCACATCATTGATTTCCTAAGAAGACCTCCAGTCACGGCACTCACCACGATGCTAGACTCTTGCGTCCATGAGACATCTGGATGGCCCCAACTATATGAGACAAACCCTGACTTCACCACCACCTACCAAATGTTGGGTGCACCCACAGTTGTCGATAATTTTCATCTTCAGGATGGGTTGTTTTATCATCTAGGTCATATCTATGTTCCATAAAGTGAGCGAGCGAAGTTGATCTGGGAATCCCACTACAGTCGGGTGGCAGGACACTTCGTCGTCGAAAAGACAATGGCAATGCTACAGAAACATTTATACTGGTTGAAAATTTGAGAGGAGGTCAGAAAGTATATCAGGTCCTACACTGCCTATGCTATCGCCAAATCGACCACTAAGAAACAAGGCATGTACACCCCTCTTCCATCTTCTGACAGGCTCTGAGAATCCATCTCAATGGATTACATGTCAGGCCTTATGTCCACCAAGCAAGGAAATGTCTGTGTTTTTGTGGTTGTTGATCGCTTTTCTAAGATGGCAATTATGGTTACCTGCAAGAAGAGAATCACACCAAAGGCCACTGCCAAGATCTTCTTTGAACGAGTCCCAGTACATTTTGGAATCCCACAAACCATTTTCTCAGATCAAGATAGTCGATTTCTTATCAAATTTTGGTCAAGCCTTTGGTCATTACTAGACACCAAGCTTACCAAATCCACGACCTCCCACCCCCAGACAGATGGCCAAACCGAGGTTGTAAATCAAATGATTGTGCATATCCTTTGCATGTATAATTCAAATCACCCCTGCACATGGGATGAGAGCCTTCCCTATGTCCAACATATCTACAATCGAGCCCTGCAGAGCTCAATCAGTCACATCCCCTTTTAGGTGGGGTTGGGATTCCAGCCATTGTGTCCCATAGATGTTTCACTTCCCCTTGTGGTCACCTCGACTGAATCATCTCTTGCTCCAGTTGAAGCTAACAAATCCACCTTGTTCATTGAGCAGATCCATCACATATTCCAACAGGTTCAAGATATCCTACAAAAGTCCAATGACAAGTACAAACAATGCTATGATCAACATCAGGTGCCACATAAGTTCCAAGTGGCCGAAAAAGTTTGGTTTCACTTGCATAAAGAACGCCTTACAGGACCCCATCAGAAG
>ML860514.1:0-24758 GCA_009831015.1 Picea engelmannii
CTCTCTAATATGTCCACAATTGCACTTGTATATCCAACTGCATGTTTCCAAAGTGGAGATGGACGTGGTGCATTTGCACCAGTGATTAGTAATATTTTTGGGATAAGGCTCCATTTACTGTGTGAAAGGAATTTCCTACTATGCAATATGTAGCCCACTTGGCCCAGTCTCAATGTTTTGATTCTAGTGACCATTGGTACAAATTTGGTTTTGTTATTCAAGAATGTTAGCAACGTCATGGAAGTTAATATTTTCTCCAAGTTCCAAAAATTCCTTAGTTTTACAAGTTTCCTATAATTTCTTTGGTCTAACTCAAAATTCCATGTGAATCCCAAGTACGGAAGTGACAAATGGGGTCCCATTTATGGTGATTCTAATATAATAATGAAAGGATGGTCACTAATCCCCGACAAAAAAATCCCCTCTTCTTGACACATATTCTATTGCCACAATTGACTACTATGACTTTGCTTGCTACCTAGTATGTTTAATTACTCTTTTGAGATTGTTTTTTATATCTTTGGTTTATTAGTTTTCATTTTCCTAACGAGTAACATAATCTTTATCATAATCATCATCATAATTACTCATCAACATCAAATAAAAAATGACTCCAATTCATATATATGAATTGGAGTCGTTGTTTATTTGATGTTGATGAGTAATTATGATGATGATAAATATTATATATATATATATATATATATATATATATATATATATAATCATGTCAACTGTATATTTTTTACAAAATGGTACATCGTACCCAACATAGTAAACAACAAGAAGTTCCCAAACATGGAATAATGATATATGGTGCCCTAAACAAAAAATGACACTCATTGGTGACTCACTGACCACAACTATCTGGTGCCTTGGATAATTTGATCTTTCTCTGCTTACTCGAAGAAAGAACTAAAGTCATTTTTCACCTAGGTGTGGTTGATATCTTTGGAGACTCAAAAATGAAACAACATTCCTATAATTTTTTTTCCACAAAGAATTAACAGACTTACAAAATGATACTTTATAATTCAAGCTAAAAACAATCACCGTAGATGATATTGACAATCACAAGGGTATTTTCATCCTCCGTGACCGTAATCTTTCAATTATGCCAACCCATGTAAATTAGAAGCATCAAAGAATTAAATTTAAACAAAAATCTATAATATCAATTTTATTCACGATACATAAAAATTCATCAACGAATGATATAATCATGAATAAATTGGGAAACAGTGTAGAGTCACTAGCATGTGAAGAACTAAACTATACAATATTCTCTAAGTGTTAATGGGTTGTTTCTCCTGTGGATTTGGTTCATGTCACAACATAGATTGACCATATAAAAAAGACAGAACCTACCCTCGCATGCAAAAAATGCAATGAAATAACGACTTAAGGATAGAGGATAAAGAAAGCCACACCTTGCAACTTATCGATTGATGTTATTGTTCGTTCTGAACCGTCGATCCACTCATGATCTCTACTCGAACTAATCTGGAAAAGGAGTTCAAGAAAATTCTACAACAAGGTAGTTATAGGATCAAATTATACATGTACTATATAGATAAATTCAAATAGGTGAATCATATTGAACATAGCTACCAAGTTAACGAGAACACTTTTTGGTGGGTCAATGTTTTTACCCTATGTTTAAAAATGGTGCTACTGGTAGCACTCCCCCTCCGTTTTTAGGTGGTTTTTTTATATTTAAATTTTTTCGATCCATAATGTTTCCACATTATTTTTTTAAATGATTATTTTTCATCATTTTTCAATTGTTTTCTATTCTTTTTTTTCATTCAACAATGTTTGTATACAATGATTCTTATAATTCTATTATTGTCAATGCAAATAGTAGTACTCTCATCCTTTGTCCAGGTTGCAAGATGTATACTCTCAAAATCACGTTTAAATGATTCTCTATTGGAGCTCTTAATGTTAGGCTTGTGCCTGTAACATAAATAAGTGAAATTGAATTAACTTGTGAATTAATAAAATTGTTTTCTAATCTTAATTGTTAAATATACACTTTCAATATCTTTCCAAATAAACTGCATTCTTGTTTTTTATTTCCCCTTGAAGCTTGATTGTACTAATCCTTGTTATGTGTATAAATAAAATAATAGAAATCTTCAAAATGGTGATGTTGTAACTTCGGTAAATCCCATAACCACTTTATTGAAAGCTTGGTAAGTATAAGGCTCAGTATCATATCCAATGTTTTGGATATTATAATCATGAGGGATATCTGCAATAACTAGGGAGCATTTGTTTTAATAACAATATTTGCAATTTGTTCACAATCACCTAACATCACTTTATACTGAACAATGTCAACCCAATTCCAATTGTATTGATCAAGGGTGTCATCAAGTTGAAAATTTTGAACACGTCTCCTTCTTTCTCTTTCAAACTTGGCTCTTTGAGCACAACTTTTGAAAGTTTAAGGTACTCCATCTGCATTCTTCTTTGGCATCTTTAATGAAACAAGAAAACATATAGTTATATACATAACTATTAAAATAGAAATAAATTAACTTACAAATGAATAATATGAATGTAATAAATCAACATACCCTTTTGAATGCAACAGAAAATTGTTTCAATAGTGTTGAATATCTTGAATCTGGATAGTTGAGTTTAACATCATCCCAAATTTCTTCATTCAACATATTGACCATTTCCTTTTGTATTCTCATATACACCTTGTGACTATATAAAACAAAAATAATGTTAAACTGATATGTTAAACTGAAAAAATTAATTTTCTTGTCCTAACATAAATAAAAATAAGTCACGAAACTTACTTTTTAAATTCATCACACATTTCTTCCATTGACAATTCTACCGACCTAACATGTGATAATACAGTTATGATAATTTTATCATCCTTCACTCCTTGTATTGATGTCCAAGGTGTTATAGTCATATCATCTGGAAGATTTTTTATGTTAGGACCTGTCTTACTTATGCCACATATCAATGGTTTAGCCTTCTTAACTCTCTGATTTTTTATACTAATATTTTCCCATAGGGTGAAGATCTCATCTATCAAATATCATACCTGTCTAGTTCGAAATCCCAATTGAAAATAGCTATCCAAATCTCTAAATATATCACTTCCTTTGTGATTTTTTTCTTTTATATTTTCATCATCAAGTGGGAATCTTATTTATGTTATCACTGTAATAATTTCTTGAAATTCCAATCTTGGGATTTGGCCGGTCACTAAATCCATATAGAATCGTGATAGATTAGCAGGTAGTGTCACATATGGAAAGAAAGGATAAGTTTAGTAGATATCTGAGGGAGATAGGATCAACGGTCGTGGAAAGCATTGGGCCCAGGACTAGTTCGGAGTTTAAACTCTCGATGGCGGACCGATGAAAAAACCACGGTTTTGCATAGAAGCTACATGGTGCCTCCAAACACATATCGGGGAGAAAATAAGCTAAGCCTGAAACCACCCAAACCCACCCTGATATCATGTGTCAAAAAATCATTCGATACATGTCACATCCAAATATTGCCTGTGAAAAGGGAAAGTTGATGGTCTGTCAAATCACAACAGTACAATTTTTCGAGTACTTTACATCTGTGCACATCGAGTAAGCGTTGCCAAAAAACTGATTTGAAGGCTCATCATTTGAGATTGATAACCGAGTGTGATAGGTCATTGTCCTTGCAAGTATGTTCATCAGTAATCTATGATTGGTACCCAATGACATTCGTCTTTCAAAATATGGATAAAATTACTTTAATTTGGCCAATTGATGTTTCATTCCTGAATAGGGTAATTACACACCATATCAACTTCTTAATTTCAGTACTATTAAGGGAGATAAGCCCATGTTTTCTAGAAAACCAGAGAAAATGGACAAGAAAGACCAAGCGACCTTCAATGAACCAGTATTTTCAACGAATATGTCAAATTTATCAGTGAATAAGAAGGAGAAGTTGGTTGCATGAATATTAGAAACAAAATTCTATATGAAGTCTATGGATGAACCAGAGTTAGACGGAGAGATTATATTAAATCCTATTATAAAGGATTTGATCATAAACATATATGCAGATGAATGGCAAGGGAAAAAGGAGCAAGTGGAGGAAGACAAAGTTCAAGGTTGAAGCAGTCGAAAGCGTTGGAGAAAATCAACCTGCTTGGCTCGATACGCTAAAAGATGAAATTGCCAAGATGAAATAAATTGCAGGTTAAATTTAGTATGTGTCAGGGAATTTTCGTAATGACATTGAAAAGTTTCCTTCAAGGTGAAATCTTAAATATGTCAGTTTTATTTTGTATCGCTCCCTGTAAAATAACAGTATGGTTGTTATACGTTACTCATTTTTGTAACTGATATATATTTTTAGAATTGTGGGGAAGTTGATTCGTTTTGAATTCCAGATGTATTTTATCTATATATATTATTCAAAATATAAAAAGAAGGACCGGAGAGGGGCCATCCCTCATAGCAGGAGGACTTTGTAAATCCCTGGAGCTAAATTTAATATAATATGCAAAATTGTTTGAACTTTTTATGAAAATATTCTAATGGATGTGATATGAGTTTTGTTTTCTCTCATAGTGTGTATTTCTTGTGTCTTTAAATTTCCATTTACATTTTCTTTTGTTTAAATTGGAGATTTATAATCTCAGCATTCATCTCAGGATGCTCTCGGCTTAAGTAATTTAATGATCCAGGTGGATGTTGGTGGCCACCCACCATTTCCAAATGGCTCAAAACAGTTTTCTGGCCATTTTGGCAGTTTACTATTTTTAGCAATTTTTCGGGTCCTGAACTTTTGGAGCCGTTTTGAGGCCCTAAACGACGTTTTTTGGGGTATGTTGCAATGAAAAATTTAATCATGAAATTTTTTCACAAATGTTGTAGTCCGCGGATATATCTTTCCAATGGGCTACCATACGCCTAAAACGGAGATCGTATGCAAAAGTTACGACCCCGGGAAGTTGATGTACCAACTTACCCAAATGGGGCCCACATGACTTTTGGCGCTTCATCTCCCAGGGTTAGGTTTTTGGATGTCTAGGAATTTTGGAATTCCCATTTATTGTAAAAGGGCCTTCAGAGCCTCATTTTAATCATCTTCTCATGGATGTGAGTAGCGGCCACATCTCTTCTTAGAGATAAGCTACCAGCGCCCTAGCTAGTTTACCACCATTCTAGCGAGTCTTTCACTCTGTACTTTTACAGTCTCTGTACATTTATTTCATTAATAGAAATCGTGTATTAATGTATATCTATGACTCTTTTTATATTTCCACTATATCTTTGTTATATTGTTCTCTCTCTTGCAATATCTCTGAATATTTCTATGTTATATCTCCGCTCTCATTTTGTGCCGAAAATAATCCGGATCAGTGGTATCAGAGCAGGCCGCTCTTGATCGTTTCTCAGTGCATGTCCCTGACGAGGTCTGAGTATAGAAATTTGGGTCTCAAGCTTGTCTCTCTTGAGGACAATCGATCTTGCACACCCAAGAAACCCTCAATGGCAGAAGAAAAGAAAAATGACAGAGCAGACGATCGTATCAGTCTGTTGCTTGAGCAAGCTCTCACGCAACAGAGGGACGAAATGATGGAGAAATTTTCCCACATCCTTCAATGCCTACCGATAACATCAGGTGCATCTTCATCAAACAACCACTTTGGAGGCCCCTCACCCTAGGTACAGGTTAATTTTTATATTCCCGTATTTGAAGGTCAAATAGATGCAGATTCCCTAGATAAATGGTTAAATATGCTAGAAGGTTTTTTCTCTGTTCATAATTTTTCAGACAAGGAAAAGATCACCTTCGAACTCCTTAAGGCTCTCCCCCATGTAAAACATTGGTGGGAAACTTACTGGGAGTAGAGTTCCATAGAGGATTCTGGAATATATGGGGTCGATCCCACTTGGGATTTTTTTGTGGATGCGGCAAAGGAACAATATTACCTTGTTGGAAACTACGAGGACCAGTACATGAGATGGACTACACTACGGGAAGAGAGGGGCCAATCAGTTTCGGAGTTTACCAATAGCTTCCATACCTTTCGCACCAACTTGGGTATCAAACACTTTGAACGAAATTTGGTTTTGGAATACCGTGGGGCTCTACACAGATACATCCAAACTGAAATGGATTTCCTGGACATCTCATCACTCGGTTCTGTCTATCGATATGCTGTTAAAATCGAGCAGAAATTTAAGCACTAGAACAAACGGGATTCGGGTCTGCAAATCCACAACAACCAAAGTATGAAAAAGATAGCCCTAACAAACAGTCTCCTGAAAACCAGTCCAAGCCACAGGAAAAGAAGGGTCACGGGAAGACAAATAAGGACACTGGGAAATGGTGCGATTTCCACAAAATCCCCTGGCATAACACCGATGATAGTCTCTCAAAACAGTCATTGGTGGCTGAGATCAAAGACAAGGAGCTGAACCCTGATTCAGAATTAGATTCTGAAAATACTGGTAAAAGACAGATCATCGACGTAGACCCCACTGCTATTGTCGCGACCGCAACAATTCAACCAGAAGAACCAACAGATCTAGAAGAGGGGGAGTTCCTTTTTCATTCACATATGTGGGTGAAGGGGACCCCACTGCATTTTATTGTTGATAGTGGAAGCTAGAAGAACCTCATCTCAACAGAGGTCATTAAACAGTTGGGATTGTCGACAACACCACACCCGCAACCATACAACATCGGGTAGCTTCGCCAAGGACGAGATCTTCATGTTAGCCAGCAGTGTCGATTGTCATACGACATCCAACCCTTCAAGGATGAGGTATTATGTGATGTTTCCCCACTGGTTGTCTGTGATGTTCTCTTGGGCCAGCCATATATGTGGAAATTTCATGCTATCTATGAGTCTCAACCCCATAGTGTCATTATTACTCTGGGGGGTTATCTCTACAAGATACCAGAGGTAGTTCCAACTACTACCCCACCTAAATAGTCCTGCAAGGCAGTATCTCATACTACAAAATTCATCTTCTCCACATTCTGTTCAAAAGGGGAACAAAAGGATACTACAACCACTACAGCCTCGGCCCAAGCACCTTCTATCCAACAGAAGAAGGTCAACAAGGTTGCAACAAAGTGCGAAGATTCCTTCTGCACATCGTCCTCTCATGTATCTTGACTTGTTGAGCAGCTTCAACCGCAACAGGTTCGTGACAGATTTCCACAAACTAAGTAGCGCGACGTCTCCAGCAAGACAAACAACTCACCAAGATGCATATTCAACAAATGCTTTTCCCTCTCCCCCGGGAACTCAACGCAATGGAGACCATTGCTTCCTAAGGAGGGAGGATTGATCCAGGTGGATTTCCAAATGGCTCAAAAATAGTTTTCTAGCCATTTTGGCAGTTTACTATTTTTAGCAGTTTTTCGGGTCCTGAACTTCTGGAGTTGTTTTGAGGTCCTAAACGACGTTTTTTGGGGTATGTTTTGATTGTCACTAATGTTGTAGTCCTTGGATAGATATTTCCATATGGGCTATCATATGCCTAAAACGGAGATCGTATGCAAAATTTATGACCCCGAGAAGTTGATGTACCAACTTACCCAAACGGGGCCCACATGACTTTTGGCGCTTCATCTCCCAGGGTTAGGTTTTTGGATGTCTAGGAATTTTGGCATTCCCGTTTATTGTAAAAGGGCCTTCATAGCCTCATTGTAATCATCTTCTCATGGATGCGAGTAGCAGCCACATCTCTTCTCAGAGATAAGCTACCAGCACCCTAGCTAGTTTACCACCATTCTAGCGAGTCTTTCACTCTGTACTTTTACAGTCTCTATACATTTATTTCATTAATAGAAATCGTGTATTACTGTATATCTGTGACTATTTTTATATTTCCGCTATATCTCTGTTATATTGTTCTCTCTCTTTCAATATCTCTGAATATTTCTATGTTATATCTCCGCTCTCATTTCGTGCCAAAAATAATCTGGATCATTTAAACTATGTGATTCTCTTCCTGGGGAATTCAAAATTCATTTAAAAAATTCTCTAATGCAATTAATTGTTTTTCCCTTTCCTCTTTCACCCTGCAAATTTTGATTTACAACTCAGATTCATTGCCTCATTTATCCTTTGTCCTTTGGATAGTTCTAATGGCCTGCCATTTTTTTATTCACTTTCGACTCTATAGACCTAGGTATCCTTGTCCTTTCTTTCTAGCAACTTTATAAAAACCCCCCAAAACAAACTAAATCTAGCCAGTGATTGCCAAAGATATATCAAGTGACATGAGAGATCCCTCTCTAAGTTGAGAAAGCTAGTGCCCAACTCTAAAGTAGGTTGAAACAATTACCTTTGTCATCTATCTATCAGCCAGAAAAAAATTAAAGAGTGCTAACATTTTGGTGTTGTTGTCGGGGACATAATTGAATGAAACTTTCCATGGGAAGAACGACATTATTGCAGTTCTAAGGTCTGAGAGAAGCAGACACTTGGGGATATACTGGATGTATTCCTTCTTTGGCGACACCACACATCAAAGAATCAGTCTGAAGGTGATTCCACTGGTAGAAGAATCCAAAAATTTGAATTTTCGACTGGTGATTCCACTCTCAATGCAGAATCCATCATCCAAAACATCGTTGGTGACTCCACTATCTCAAGATGAGATACCTTAAAGGAGGTATGAAATGATACCATGAATAAAAACAAGTACCTCAAGTTGAGTTTTTTCCAAGTCATAATATTTTTTGTGATTAATTACCTTTTTTCCTTTCCTGAACATGCTAAACAATTTTTTCTTTACCTACTACATTCAAATGATGATCATGAGAATCATGCAATTATATATCCTCATATTAACGTTGTACATACATCTCCTCACTGTATCACTGATTTCGATCAAAATTTTCCATCTGATCCATGCGACGACCATAACCAATTTGATGAGCCTCATGAAACCAAGGCTGATATTTCACCTCCTACACTTCATCATCCAACACCCTCCAAGATTCATCATAGATACAGAACCTTAAAGTTACCCCAAATCCTTCATGATTTTCCCCCAAACCACTATGGGTACCTACCTATGTTTGATGGAGAACTTGGTGCCCTCACAACTGAAAAACACCTCCAAGAGTTTGACCATTTTATAGATTTGTTTGATATTGACCATGATGATGTTTGTATGAGGGATTTCTCTCAATCCTTGAGAGGAGATACCAAAGAATGGTTTAAAAATTTGAATCCAGAGACAATTAGATCATGGGAGGAACTGAAGAGTGTTTTTTCAAAGTTTTGGGGTAAGAAGAAATATCTGGACCTACATCTTACATAATTTTATTCCTTGAAAGAACAAAGCAATGAGACTATTTCCACGTTCAATAGAAGGTTTTCCAGTACTTATTACAATTTTCCTGAAGAAATTCAACCCACTAAAGTTGCTGCTCTGCTCCATTATACAATAACTCTTCATCTAGATTTGTCTTTCCTCTTGATGGAAAGAAGACCTAAGTCCTTACAAAAAATATTTATTGATGCTCAGGAGATTCAACGAAATATCCAAGCATGTAAACAGATTCAAAACGAGAAGTTGGATGCTAAAGAACATGACAGTGAAATTGAACAGAAAACAGTCGATTTGAATTTTGAGAAGAGAGTTAATAATATCATATGCCCTCTTGAAGTTTTAAATGCTAATGGTTTTGCAAAGGATTATGTTCCACTTGTTGAAAGAAAAGGTGTTTATTTAGCTTCTGATTCTAATAAGCATGGGGTTGATTGTTTTATGTATTCATTTATAGACAATCAAAAAGATGAGTTTGGAAATTAGTATGATGAAGAACAGGTTGATATTCCAAGCTTTTTCTTGTTGGATGACATTGTAGATGTTGTTGATTTGCCTATATATGATGAATATGATGATGATTATGATGTTGACTTCCTAGAACAACCAACTGCATGTTCCCTATGGGAAAATGTCCCTTTTCAATAGTGTAAGGAGAGAAAGCATCCTACATATCATGGTTATAAAGAAGAAAGTATTGAATCAGCTGAAGGAAATTTTTTACCTCTATGCTTTTCTTCATTTAATTTGTTGAAAGAAAATTCTAAAATCATCATTGAGGCAAAGGAGCATGTGTTGATGCCAAATCACACCGATTCACTGGAGAAATTGACAACGAATTTCAACCATTGGTCTAAGATGATTATGAAAACGAGTATGTTCAACAATTCAAAGAAATGGAAAAGGGTGTATGTGACAGAAATGAAGGAAATAAAGAAATTCCTGAATCAAAAATAAGATCCTTGCCATTATGTTTTGATTCTTTCAAAGTGCTCAAGATAAATATCAATAATGTTTTAAATAAGAAACCTTCTATGTATGAAGCTAAATTTCAAGGGAGTAGTAGACTTACAAATGAAGAACATCTCCCATTATGTTTCTCTTCCTTTGAATGGTTAAAATCAAATCATGAGAAAATAGAGAAATTTGATCAAGAGATCATTGTCAAAGGTCACCCCCCTTCTCTTAAATTTGATGAAGAGATTCAACAAGATTTTCAGCAGGACAAAGTGTTTCAAAGTTGACTTCCTTCCACTATGAATGATGTGATTGTAAAATTACTAAGTAGCCTAGGCATGGAAGAGGATTTTGAAATTGTATCTATAAAGATTTCAAAAAGTGAAAAAATGACTACTATAAAATTTCATGAAAGAGACAAAACAGGGTATGCCATTGTTCAATCAGAAATACAGAAGCATAATGAGGAAGAAATTTTTCTATTTGATTTCTCTGCAAATCAAGACTTTGAAAATGCATCCATAAGCTCCCTAGAACATGAAATGGCGTCTTCTATCATTTTTCCACATCTACAAGAAGATTATGAAAATGAATTTATCCCACTTCATTCGTTTAGCAATCAAAATGACAACGCTCAAGAAAATTTCCAGAAGATTGCTAAAATCAAACCAGAATGGTTTGATAAACAAGAATATAGCCTTGATACACATAACATGGTTGTGATGTTTGAAGATGTTCAAGAATGTATGAACGTTTTTTTTGAGATGCATGGAAAAGTAGACCAACCTGTTACTGCCATTTCATTCGAAAACACTCTCAGGATTGACAAGAACAATAGATACCTGTAAATGAAGCCTATCCTTTTGTTTTAACTCCTCAAAAATAAATATTCCCTCATATGTCTTATGACTCTATGGCATGCTATATGGATAATTTCTACAATCAAAATTTGTAGCACATGATGGGTTGTAATATTAGAAGCGAAGATAATGACAAAGCAACAACTGAATTGGATATAGGTGGTTCTCTACTAGAGGTTTTATTTCATACAACACTGTTTTTCGACTCGAAAGGTTGTTACTTATGGCAGTCTCAATAGAGTTTCCAACCTCTTAAAGGACATCAACATAGCAAATCGTTTGAAAACAAGGATGTTGTGGAAAAAGGGATACATGCTTACCATTTTTTACATGTGTTGGAAGATCCCTTTGCGGTTTTGCTACAAACGATGAACAACACTAATATTTTTGAGGTTCCAAGATTCAGACCCACATGTAACTTCTCAAGTGGGTCGTTGACAAACAAGATCTGGAAAAAGCATGTGAAAATCAAATAGGCAATGGATAAAATGTTGGCATGGTTGCATTGGCATTTTCATTTCAATTAAGTGGACTTTCATTATAGCACATTAGGGTACGTAGGTGCGAATAAGCTTGATGATCAAGCATTTTCCAGTTTAGATTTTCAAATAAAGTACTTAGTTAGATTTTAGCAGTATATATGGAATTCAGTTTCCAGGACAGAATAAGGTATGCACCTATTGTGGGAGAAACCCATGGATGAGGCATCGGGTCTACATGTTCTTTTCTATCTCACATGGAGGGTAGCATCTCCAATTGGAGCCTATGTTATCATTGTAATAATTTATTGGAATTCCAGTCTTGGGATTTGGCCAGTCACTAAATTGATATAGAAGCCCAATAGATTAGCAGGCAATGTCACATCTGGCAGGCAAGGCTAAGTTTAGCAGAGATCCGAGGGCGATAGGATCAATGGTCATGGAAAGAATCGGGCCCAGAAATAGCACAAAGTTTAAAATCTCGATGGTGGACCGATGAAAAAACCACGGTTTTGCGTAGAATCTATGTGGTACCTCCAAACACATATCAAGGGGAAAAAAGGGTAAGCCTGAAACCACCCAAACCCACCCCAATATCACATGTCAGAAAATAATTCGATACATGTCACATCGAAATATCGTGTGTGAAAAGGGAAAGTTGACGGTCTGTCAAATCGCATCAGTACAGTTGTTCAAATACTTTACATTTGTGCACATCGGGTAAGCGCCGCCAGAAAACTGATTCGAAGGCTCATCATTTGAGACTGATAACCAAGTGTGATAGGCCATTGTCCTTGCAAATACTTTCGTCAGTAATCTATGATTGGTACCCAATGGCGACCGTCTTTCAAAATATGGATAACATTACTTTGTTTTGGGTAATTGAAGTTTCATTCTTGAACGGGGTAATTACACACCAGATCAACTTCCTAATTTCAGTACTATTAAGGGAGATAAGACCGTGCTTTATGGAAAACTAGAGAAAATGGAAGAGATAGATCAAGCGGCCTTCACTGAACCAGGATTTTCAACAAATATGGAAAATTTATCAGTGAAGAAGAAGGAGAAACTAGTTGCATGGATATTAGTGACGAAATTCCATACAAAATCTATGGATGAACCAGAGTTAGATGGAGAGATTAGATTAAATCCTATTATAAAGGATTTGATCATAAATGGATATGCATATGAAGGTCCCACGCGAGATGGAAAGGGAAAAATGAGCAAGCGAAGGAAGACAAAGATCAAGGCTAAAGCAGTTGAAAGCATTGGAGAACATCAACCTACTTGGCTCGATATGCTGAACGAAGAAATTGCCAAGATGAAATAAATTGCAGGTTAAATTTAGTATTTGTCAGAGAATTTTTGTAATGACATTGAAAAATGGCCTTCAAGGAGAAATCTTAAATGTGTCAGTTTTATTTTGTAATGCTCCCTGTAAAATAGGAGTATGGTTGTTATACATTACTCTTTTTTGTAACTATTATCTATTTTTAGAATTGTGGGAATGCTGATTCGTTTTGAATTCTAGATGTACTTTATCCATATATATTATTCCAAATATAAAAAGAAGGACTGGAGAGGGGCTTGCCCTCGTAGCAGGAGGAATTTTTAAATCCTTAGACCTAAATTGAATATATTATGCAGAAGTGCTTGAACTTTTTATGAAAAGATTATAATGGTTGTGATATGAGTTATTTTTTCTCTCATAGTGTGTATTTCTTGTGTCTTTAAATTTCCATTTACATTTTCTTTTGTTTAAATTGGAGATTTAGAAGCTCATAATTCATCTCAGGATTCTCTCGGCTTAAGAAATTTAAACTATGTGATTCTCTTCCTAGCTAATTCAGAATTCATTTCAAAAATTCTCTGATGTGGTTAATTATTTTTCCCTCTCCTCTTTCACCTTGCAAATTTTTATTTACAACTCATATTCATTGCCTCATTTAGACTTTATCCTATGGATAGTTCTAATGGTTTGCCATTTTTTTAATCACTTTCAAATCCATAGCCCAAAGTATCCCTCTCCTTTCTTGCCAACAACTTTATAAAAACCCCCCAAAACAAACTAAATCTAGCCAGTGATTTCCAAAGATATATCAAGTGACACGAGATAGCCCTCTCTAAGTTGAGTAGGCTAGTGCCAAGTTCTAAAGTAGGTTGAAACATTTACCTCTGTCATTTTTCTATCATCCAGACAAAAATTACAGAGTGCTAACAGTTTCCATACAACATTGCATATGAAACTTAACATCAACATTTCATCTCTCCCCACGACATATTTTAGAAAATTCATTATGGATAAATCTCACCCTTTGAATGAAAGTCATATAAATTATGTACTCATTCTTTGTGTTATGATCCCATGACAATAATGTTTCTTCTGGATTTGTTAAACCAACATAAATTATGCATTTGACTGTCTCAAAAAGAGGATTATTGGGATATTTTTGCATCAATTCTCTTCTAGCCTCTACCTAATGATTTCCTCCAATCACATAATATTTGTAGTCAAAACATTTTGATCTATCAAATTATTCCCTTGTAGGAACTTACAATGGGTAAACAAGAACTAGGTAGTCAACCACATGTGCATCTAGATTATTCCTAATCAATGCTTTCAAATTGTGAATATGCAAGTGATACAGTTTTCTAATTAAATATTTTTATTTCCCTTCTATGGGTTTATAAAGTTGTTTCAAATTCAAATGAAATGTGTGTCCATCATCAACTAAGTTTGTCGTCCTCATTCTATTTTGAATGGAATTTTGTGTTTTTTTCATAATACCATCCTGTAGATCAACAACTACTGTTATTATTTCTCTGCTACCTTTAGGACTTTCACTATAATACTCTAAGCTAATGATGGCTTCTTGAACATTATCAACATTTGTTTTCTTCCTCTTATGATTTAAATGTGTTTCATCTCAATCAATGATTTTTTCATAATCAATAGGAGTAGACTTATCGTGAGCCATTTCTCTTTTGAATTTATCTTGTTTATTCTTTTTGCGAGAAGGAGTGATAACCTCATTGGGACCAATCTCAACAAAATATTCATTTGAAGTTTCCTCATTTTCAAATGAAACTCTTTTAGGATTTCTAGAATGAGGATTTTTGTTTCTTCTTTCATATTCTTCTCTGTCTACTCTTGTAGGTTCAACCTCCATTACTTTATGTTTCTTTTTCCTTCCTTCTTGTGTCTTTTNAGTTTCCTCATTTTCAAATGAAACTCTTTTAGGATTTCTAGAATGAGGATTTTTGTTTCTTCTTTCATATTCTTCTCTGTCTACTCTTGTAGGTTCAACCTCCATTACTTTATGTTTCTTTTTCCTTCCTTCTTGTGTCTTTTAAATATGAAAAGAATTGATGACATCCATGATATTATTCTCTGTAGAGTAAATCTCCACTAACATATGTGAAATTCATTTAGCAAAATCCTATAAAAATAAAATATAGCATTTTCATGTTAAATAAAATTAAAACATTGCCATGATACTAAAAATAATAAACGACATCCCCAGATGGGTGTTAGTGTCCAACACTTGGCCAACATAGGAGATGGCATCAACCACCTCTCTGAGGTACATGTGATTGAAACATGTCATCCCCTCCTTCATTTAATCCCAACATCCCCCGACATTCATTCCTCCTTATGACTCCAACCAACCTCCACTATAGCAGTGTGTCCCTTGTTGGACATTCATTTCGGCCATGGAGAAGGTCGTCTTACCAGTACCTCCACAAGTGTGGCCATTTAGTCTGCATGCACCATATTATTCCAATGGATCTCCTCAACTTATGCCATTCATTCTCCTCCTCCTTGGAAAATCTTGATATGAGGAATTCTCTGTAGTTCCCTTGGGTGATTTCCTGCTCCCACCTTTGGCGCTATCCTTTCTCAATTCTTTGTTCGCACTAGATATGCCTTGGTAGAGAGGAAATCCCCAAAAAAGGGCCTCTCTTGTATCGAAGCAGAGTAGCCATGGCTCATCTCTTTTACTTTCTTGCACCACCACCTGACTCCTCACCCCCAACATCTTCTCACCCCCCCTGGAACATCCAAGCCTTTCACCATTGTCTTCACCCTGGGCATGCAGGGTTGAGTGGTTTGAACTACAAGGAAATTTGTTGGGCTTTTCATCTGATGTAATTTAGAACATTTCCTCACCTTCCCAACCTACAATGGAGCCACCTTCTCCACCCATATCGCCACCTTCCACCCACTCCACTCTCATTCCTTCATTCTTCCTTTACAGTCCTACACCACCACCATCACCCCACGACTCACCACCACCTTATTTTTTTGGGTCAGTGTTGGAATATCTTCACCTTCAGCTGGAAGAATTCACTATCAAGGAGGAGCCTCCATGTACAGAGCCTCACTTCTTCTCAGATGAGGCATCCTTCCATCTTTTTCATCGGCTTCTTTCTCTAGGTACTTAGAATCGGTATCGATCCTCCATGACCTGGTATTCTCTATCCATCAAGACATTGATGAACTCCTCTTTCACATGGAGAACCTTGGCCAACGTGTAGAGCAATAGGAAACTCCGTTGCATTTCATGCTTCGACCCATGCAAGCACAAGATGTGGCACCACTGCACCAGGGATCACTATTCTGCCTTCACCACCATAGATGGACATCTCATGCAACATGGCCTTCTCTCGGGACATGGGTATGCGAGCCAAGGAAGATGATTCTAGCAAGGTGCACCACAGACCATGAAAGTCAGACCAGGACAGTCATAGAATGGCTAGGTATTTACATGCATTTCTTTCTATTTCTAGCACCTTAATTTTTTAGGTTGGTCAGAGGATAGTTGGTTTTTAGATGTTTTTTTAATTATCCACCCTTATGGACAGTTGAATCAGTTTCCCTATGGGGTGATTTAGACAGGTTTTTTAAGATCTTTTCGACTTGATAGGACATAGGATGAGATGAATTGTTTTCCCTTCGGGGAAGTTCAACAAACTCTTATCTCTAATATCATTATGGATATTGTAATTTTGTTTTATGCCTGGTAATATATAGATACTTACTTATAAAAAAATAAAATAATAAACGACACAAAAATAGAAATAAAAAAATCACATTGCCTTTCTCAATGGCATCAACGATGGATGCACATAATTCTGAAAAACATTCATTCTTGTTATAATTGATCAACTTGAAACAATATATAAACTTAATGTAAGTTCTACCTTGTTTGACAAGTGCATAAACCATATCCGTGGCTGGCACTAAAAATATATCTCGTAACAAGTCAAGTGCCTGATAATTTCCTTGCACATGTTCTAATTTGGGACAATACAAATATATATGATCTTTAATGTTGCCATGCTTGTCTTTAACAAACAAAGAATATTCAAGTTTGTTTTCACCTTCCATAGATTTCCACTCTCTAACATTCTTGATTTCCCTTGATAGCTCGAGTGTTATGCTATCATTTTTTTGCCTAACATTCATGGAGGCTCCAGTTTCATTTTTGGATGCCA
Organism: Picea engelmannii; assembly: GCA_009831015.1. NCBI lineage: Eukaryota > Viridiplantae > Streptophyta > Pinopsida > Pinales > Pinaceae > Picea > Picea engelmannii. The sequence goes on from ML860514.1 coordinate 17,125, forward strand.
TTATTGCAGGTCATGATCCATATATTTCATAGAAAATAATTTTCCTGCGATTTTCCTGTAAGATAAAAAAATTAAATTAGGCCTTTTACATTATAATAAACTAATATATATATATATATATATATATATATATATATATATATATATATATATTGNAAAAAATACTTTTCATGCATATGTAAAAAACATTTGACCCATGGAGTTATTAGGCTTATGCCAGGACCGTGCCTTGGTCGTGGGAACAGGGGCAATGCGAGGAATTTCCCCATCCCACTCGCGGCTAAGGCACGGTATTGTGGGACCGAGTGACACAACACCCCTACCTCAGCAGGTTATGCTTGACCTCCCGGTCTAAGGATCGTTCTTAATCTCTCCTTTGAGTTGAAATGACTCCTTTAGTTCCCACTGGAACATTTAACAATTATAACCACATGTCCTTCTTCAGAGTTATTCCTATGCGATAAAAAACTAAGAGAAAACACTTACTCACATGACAAACTGATGCGACCACATCCTTTCCCGAAAAGGTATTTCGGGTTTCACAACTTCACGATTTCTGATGTGAGTCCCTCTTGTTCCTTCAATTCCCAAAACCCTCAAAAGGGATAACGGGTCTTTGGCTCCCTTATTGACTTCTCCTGATGTGACCCTTGATTATGACCTAGGGCCAAATATTTCGACACCTCAGGATTTCACATATTGGGGATTTTCAATGAAACTACTCCCTTCACCCGATAGCAGAAATCATGATATCTCCTTGCCACAAATCAACGGTTCTGAGATTCCTGCAATCTAACGGATCAGATCCTGTTGGAATTTTTCAACTCACGAATTATCGAGTTCTGACTCCTCCACTCTTATGACTTTCGAAAAGATGAAATCTCAAGCCCTAGATCAATGACTCCTGTTGATCCCAAACTGACGACTATTCTCCCTCCTGAACTTACGAATGCTGAAAGACATTCAGCCTTAACCTCCTCACTGATCCACTAGATTCAACGACCAACAGAACTTTAGTGATTCTCCCTCTAAGAATTTCTACCGTCTGTTCAATTCCCTAATAAATCCTGGCCAAATAACTCAGCATTCCATATTAGAAAACCAGTGATGCAACACACATTGCAAACCTATTTTTCAAATAATTTGTTAGACTTCATGGTTTACCCAAGAGTATTGTTTTAGACAGGGATACCAAATTTGTTGGTCATTTCTGGAGGACATTATGGAAGAAGTTGAGGACAGATTTATCTTTTATCTCAGCATATCACCCTCAGATGGATGGACAGACTGAGGTAGTAAATAAAAGTTTGGGAGACTTATTGAGGAGTTTAGTAGTTGAACATCACAGTCAGTGGGATCAGATTTTGTCGTAAGAAGAATTTTCATATAATGACTCACCTAACAGAAGCACAGGACAGAGCCCATTTCAGATAATGTATGGACTGCAACCGAGAGGAGCATCTGAGTTGAGATACTTAGAGCAGAGTGAGTTCAGAAGTGTTGGAGCAGAATATTTTGCAGCAGAGATGCAAGAGCTCCACATCAATATTAAAGAGAGGTTACAAAATTCCAACCAGGAATAAAAGCGCAGAGCAAATCAACACATAAGAGAACTTTAGTTCGAAGTGGGATATTTAGTTTTAGTGCATCTGAGAAAAGAAAGGTTCCCAAGCGGATCATATAATAAGTTGAAGATGAAAAAATAGGATCGTTTAAGATCTTGAGAAATTTTGAGGAAAATTCTTATGAAATAGAATTTCCAGATGGGGTAGGAATATTGCCCATATTAAATGTAGTAGATATGTATCCTTACAAATAGGATGAAACAACGGGATCAAAGGATGAGAAATAAGTTCAGTGGGTCAAACAAATTCCTGTAGCTAAAAAACCATAGATGGAAAAGATCATCGATCAGAGAGTTAGCAAGAAGACCCGGAGAAAGACGTATTTTGAATACTTGGTAAAATGGAAAGGACACCCGATTGATGATGCTAGTTGGGAAAATGAAGAAGATATTCAAAAACATGGGCAGACAGTGCAAGAGCTCATGAACATGAGTTCATGAATTTTTCATCAAAGGATTATGATGCAGGAGCATCGTAATAAAGCCAACAAAGCAAGTGCAAAAGAAAAGGACAATTGGAAATGCACCAGCGCACATTTTGAGAACATTTTGAATTTCAAAAGATGAAACATTAATGTAATATATGGAAAGATATTTTTTCTTTTATTATTTGAATATTGTAGTTCATATCTTGAGCGTAGCTCTCATCTGTCGTCTGTAGACATTTAATGTATTAAATTTAAAATAGTTGTAGAGATTTTAATTCAATTAGATAGTTAGAGCTGTAGGAGGGAAATCTATGAAAATCTCCCTCATATGTATTGTATTGTAAGATTATTCTCATGGTAATAGTAAGCTCTAGAGAAAGAACATAGAGAAGAACAAATATTGTAGAAATTGTATAAGCATATAGTGGTTTCTATTGAACACATGTACATATGAACTTGGATTAATATAAGAAGGATCGATCCAACTTCATGGTGTTTTATGAATTTTGTTTACATCTATTGAATGGTATGTTTGTAGTCTGTTTATATTCTCTGTTATGCATTTATTTCAATGCTATGCATGTATGTATGCTCTCGATTTCATGTTGAATGTATGAAGTTTGTGAGAGAGGAAGTATGAGTTTCAATTGTCTCTCTTCCTGAGAATTCTTTCAAAGAGTGCAGTGAAAGTCTGCAAGAAGTACGTTGACGAGTTTCTGATTTTTATCTCAAAAAGCTCAGGATGAATACCATTATTCTCATACCAGTAGAAGTGTAAGCATAGCACAGGAGCCATGCAAGGTGTGCGCAGGTCGTTTGAAGTCTTAGACTTTTCCAACCAAGGAGAAAGGTTGAAGAACTATTATTGCAAGAAGTGCATAGAGTTGGAAGTGTCGAATAACTAGTGGTTATTGTGAATACCGCAAGGTGTGAGCGCAAGAATACTTAGAAGACTTGAGTTCATAGAAAATGTCAATTTCATGAAGGATAGAGAATTCAAAGAATTCAAAGGAAGAACAAGGTCTAGAGTCACCTCGCAGAAGTTAAGTTCAGGAGGAAAATACACTGAGTTATTTGGCCAGGATTTATTAGGGAATTGAACGGACGGTAGAAATTATCAGAGGGAGAATCACCAAAGTTTCGTGGGCCGTTGAATCCAATGGATCAGTGAGGAGGTTAAGGCTGAGTGTCTTTCATCATTCGTAAGTTTAGGAGGGAGAATAACCATCAGTTTGGGATCAACAGGAGTTGTTGATCTAGGGCTCGAGATTTTAGCTTTTCGGAAGTCGAAAGAGTGGAGGACTCAGAACTCTAGAATTCACAAGTTGCGAAATTTCGACAGGATATGAGATTTTATATCGCGGTAATCTCAGAACCATTGATTTGTCGTGAGGAGATATCATGATTTTGGATATTGGGCGAAGGGATTAGTTGCATTGAAAATCCCCGATACGTGAAATCCTGAGGTGCCGAAAGATTTGGCCCCAGGTCACAGTCGAGGGTCACATCAAGAGAAGTCAAGAGAGGAGCCAAAGACCCATTAGCCCCTTTCAAGGTTTTAGGAATTGAAGAAGCCAGAGTGACTCACATCAGAAATCGCGAAGTCGCGAAACTCGAAATACCTTTTCGGGAAAGGTTGTGGTCACATCGATTGGTCACGTGAGTAAGGGTTTGTGCTTAGTGCTTTCTCGCACAAGCATAACTCCGAATGACCTGTGGTTATAATTGTTTAGGGTTCCAGTGGGAACTAAAGGAGTCATTTTGACTCAAAGGAGAGATTATGAACGATCCTTAGACTGGGAGGTCAATCAGAACCTGTTGAGGTAGGGGTGTTGCGTCACCATGCTATAGCTGTGGGTGGGTTGGGGAGATTCCCAGTATCTCCCTAGCTCAGATAGCCTCGTGGACAAGCCATGGGTGTGACCACAACTTGGCCATGAGGTTGACCCTCTGCGACCAAGTGACGGTCCCTGGGGATCATGACTTGGCTGCAGGGGGCCATCCTTGTAGCCAAGCTGTGGCATGGGGGATCGCGCCTTAACCACTGGGGGGGGGGAGGTTGGGGTGATGTTGGGCATCACCCTAGCCCCCACGGCCAAGCGTCGAACATTGCCCAGTAACCACCATGTGCCAAAACTGATTTTTTTTTTTGTAAAAAACAATAAAAAATACAATTTTTTTTATAAAACTATACCTAAATTTCACTTTTTTTTTCAAAAAATCTTAAGGATTTTGTTATTTAAAAAACAATAGTCAATTTTTAAAAAAATGATTTTTTTTTAGAAAAAACTAGAAAACCTCTAAACAAATTTAAGTTTTTTTAATTTCACGTGAAAAATTATTATGTGATTAAAATATAATCTTATAATTGTTGTTTTGGTAAATGGTAAAAATTTTAAAAATAACTAACCTCTGAAATGCTATAAGAATTTAAAAAATAACTAACCTCCGAAATGCTAGATTCTCCTCTTGTAGATTTCTCCAAATCCTTTAGCGAATACTTCCCAAGATATCATAAAATGTAAAAAGATAAAACAACACTGTGTATATATAACATAGATGATATAAATAATTGTGAGTATAATGAATGTGGGATAAATAAAAATTAGGTATATTGTCTATATATATACCTAAAATTATATGAATCATCAATATGTTTAATGAATGTGGGATAAATAAATAAACATGATAAATATTGTATTTAACATGTAAATAACGAAATAAAAGAGTAAAAGTTGTTTTTAATTTTTAAGGGAAAAAGGTGAAAAATTTGGGGTGAAATTTTGGAGGGAAACATTTGAGGGGGAAATTTTGGAGGGAATATTTTGGGGGGGGGGAGGATTTTGAGGGTGGGATTTTTTTGGGGGTGGGGATATGGAGGTAAAATATCATTATGCAAGTTATAATAATGTCACAGGGAGGGTGAGCATTTGTATCATTCGATGTTCCTAGAGAGAAGGGATGGCTTCGTCAGATAAAGAAAAAATTATTTATGAGACATCAACAAAGTGTTCGCATACCTCTTCTATTGGGACTAGGAAATGTGATAGGAATGTTTGTAATGCAAATGAGGCATCATATTTTTTAGCTAGTCAGAATTTTGATCATAGTGTAAGCAAATTTATTCAACATGTTCTTCATGAAATTCCTAAATCAGAGGACTTTGAAGACACCGATGATGAAGATGAGGAATATGATGGTACATCATGGATGAGAGAGTCGGCCATTGAAAAACGATACATTGTCATGGATGCATGATTTCTTTTCCAAACGTGGAGAGTGTATGCCAGATAGAGACATGATTAATATTCCAGATAACTTATCAATGAGGGAAATCTACAACTTGTACAAAGGATATGCTAAAGTTGTTGAAGGAAATGGTAATTTTATTACATATGCATATTTTACAAGAATATGGAAGAAACAATTCAACAATGTTTATATTCCTAATACGTCAAGGATGGGGATTTGTAGTGTATGTGCTACTCTTAAATCAAGATGAGATAAATATGAAGGGTAGAAAGAGGTATGTGTTTACTATTTTATTTTCAAGGATTCTCTTAAGATATAGAAGCTTCACTGGTTAATTTTATATTTTCACCTTGCGAAGGAAATGGAATCTCAATCCGGTGGCCACTTCTGTCGATTTCTAGTTTTTCATAATATTGTTGTAAAAGTGTACAAGGAGAACCAATAGTCCTTTCTCTCTCTTCATTCTTTAACTTCATGGTTTTATTAAATTACTCAAGAAATTTATATTTTGTATGCACTTGGTGACTCATTGAAGAGGGTGTTTTCTTTTATAATTTATGTTGTCAATCTTGGTAATCACCTTTGATATTTTACAAGATTTTGAATTGTAGATTCTGATTGTTAAAGGTTGGAGTTGCAATAAACCATTAAGGTCTAATTCAGTGTCTAAATGGATCGAGTTGATGAACTATTATAGTTACCAAACACTCTAATACTCTCTTCTGCAGGAAATACAGTAACAAATTACATAGAAAATCTCACTAATGTTCTAACCTATTTAGAAGATTCACAAGAAAAAATCAAATTCCTCCATCTTGAATCACAACTCCAACAAGAAGAAATACAATGCACGAATCACCATTCTGAACTAGTTCGTTTTAGGCACAGAATAGACCATTAGAAAGGTATATCCAAGGAATACACATGTTTCCATCACACTCTAACTCCGTCTATAGTGTGATTGTGGGGAGCCCAAAAAACATTGTTTAGGGCCTCAAAATTACCCTAGAAATTTGAGACTCGAAAAGCTAGAAAACAAATGCCAAGATGAAAAATGTATGTGATCTAGTTGGAAGAGGTGGGTGGCCATTGGTATCCGCCTGGATCATGTATATAATTTAAATCCTCATTCTAGACAATCTCTTCCTCTAAATTAGCATACAAGGTTGCATACCTAGTTTTTAGATGGAGATGAATCCAACTTAGGAGATTCAAGAAGTATACTGATGAATATTGTCTATCATTGGATTGTTACCAAGAAAATACTTTATGTAAGAGGCTAAGTATGATATGGAGACTCGAGTCCCAATAAAATATTTTGTTGTACATGGTCAAGGACATATGGAAATGTCCATTGGAACCTCAAAGGATTGGGTTCTTAGAAACATGTTCCTTTGACAATAATTAAAATACTTGGGTGTGTCTTAACATGGATTCCCCCTATGTTGAAACAAATAAATAGCCAAAATAACCAAGTATCAGGGCCCCTATATTTTTGGACATGTTTCTTCCCTTAAGGTAGTGCTTCTAGGAGATACATACCTATCAGTGTTTAAGTTTAATAGGACATGGCATGTGATTAGACTTGACATTTATATCATGTTTGGAAAATAATAAATAAATATTTTTCTAAGAATGCACAACATTTCAACTCTAATACTTGGAATTATGGCTCTCTAATATGTCCACAATTGCACTTGTGTATCCAAATGCATGTTTCCAAAGTGGATATGGAGTGGTGCATTTACACCAGTGATTAGTAATATTTTTGGGCTAAGGCTCCATTTACTGTGTGAAAGGAATTTCCTACTGTGCAAAATGTAGCCCACTTGGAGCACTCTCAATGTTTTTATGCTAGTGACCTTTGGTACAAAGTTAATTTTATTATTCAAGAATGTTGGCAATGGCATGGAAGATAATATTTTCTCCAAGTTCCAAAAGTTCCTTAGTTTTACAAGTTTTCTATCATTCTTTGGTTATATCTAAATCAAAATTTCATGTGAAGCCCAAGTAGGGAAATGACAGATGGGATCCCATTTATGGTGATTCTAATATCATAATGAAAGGATGGGAACTAATCCATGATAAAAAATCCCCTCCTCTTGACACATATTCTATTTCCATAATTGACTACTATGACTTTGCTTGCTACCTAGTATGCTTAATTACTCTTTTGAGATTTTGTTTTAGATCTTTAGTTTATTAGTTTTCATTGTCCTAATGAATAACATAATATTTAGTATAATCATCATCATAATTACTCATCAACATCAAATAAACAACGACTCCAATTCATAGAACACGTTCCATAAAATTATATATATATATAT
>ML860516.1:0-24758 GCA_009831015.1 Picea engelmannii
TACCTTCCTTCATGCACAAACTATACAGTTGTCTTTTCAGAAAGATCCTGTTTGTCAAGGATTTCGTCATGTATAAGCTTTCCAGCTTTGACCACAAACCGGCTGCTGTCTTCTCTGTAACAATGTTGAACAGTACATCGTCGACCAAACACAGGCGTATGGCACTTAGTGCTCTCGCATCCATCTCATCCCAGTCTTCGTCTGTTATGGACGCGGGCTGCTTTGCTTTTTCCAAAAGCACCTTCACAACGCCTTGTTGCACGAGCAGATCGTGCATCTTAACCTTCCAGATCTCGAAATTGTTCTTGCCATTAAACTTTTCAATTTTGAACTTAGCACTCTGCATATTTTTCATTAGAGGAAACATAAAAAGAAACAAACACCGTTGTTTGTAATATCCAAGCCCCCCCCAAAAATATATGTGTGAAGAAATAAACTTGTGTAGTTTTCAAAAGAAAAGTACATACACCTTAAAAAAAAAAAAATTCATAAGGAAGTCACTCCACCTTATTCCTCCACCCTTCAACATCCTCCATCTTTCAATATTATATTTAAAATTATCAAATATAATAAAAACCTTTCTTTAATACTTTCCAAAAAAGTAAAAAAATATAAAATATTTAATATTTTGGAAAATGTCAAAATGAAAAACCTTCATAAATCTTCATACGAATCTTCAATATGAAAAATGTTAATTGAAAACTTCATACCAATGCTTTCATCGCTCCTTTGGAGAATGTAGATGCGCGTTGAATCAAAAACTTTGTCAATGCTCCTTGGGATGGTACAGGGGTGCGCCCAACGAAAAAAAAATATAACCAACGCTCCTTGGGACGGTACAGGGGTGCGCCCAACGAAAATTATAACCCGCGCGTAAGTTCACTAGATGGTTGGCGCTCCAGCTGGTCGATGAGGTGAGCGTTGGCTCCCTCTCGGCGCTCCCTCTCAACAATCAACGAATTTCATTTAACAGCGCGCCTGTAAACTTGGTCTCCAGCGCCGACGCTCCCTCTATGCCAAAAAACAAATTTCAACGGTGATTTCGATGCGGCTGGATTTCAGAGCAGCCTCTTCCGGTCTGCGTCCTCCTCAGCTCTTCCTCAGCTCTGATACCACTTGTTACAATTTGCAAGTGCGGAAACACAAATTACCATAAGACAATCAATACAAATGTAAACAAAGAACACAACAATTTACGTGGTTCACCCAAATGTTGGGCTACGTCCACCAAGCATTGGTATCGGTTATCCTATTATTCAGCTAATGGAGATTACAGTCAGATCTCACTCCTCTCAGACACTCTCACAGCCTCTACGGGCATACAAATTTATAGCAATATATTAGAAACTGACTATTAAATGTAATCTCATCCATATTTTAACTTAGGTGCATTGGTTACAACCAATCCTGGTTTATAGGATCTAGAATCCTATTCACGGATGAATTGTTGTCACCGTTTCCAACATTTGTCTAGCTAACCTAACCCTAACTAGCTAGTGACGTCACACTCATTTTTGATCTCTTGTTTGGTATAAGACGTCGTGATTTTGTCATATAGCATTTGGCATTGAGGTATAGATTATTTCCATTGGCTTAGTGTGCAAAATGTTTACTTCTTTGCCTACTTAACTAACCTAGAAACTAGGCTGATGTCACCCCTAAATTGTATAGTGACGCAACAACAATATTGGTGTATGAGCACACTTATTGCATTGTGATATAGTAAAGATTGATTTTATACATTTAATGCTATTATCATCCTGTATTTATTGAAGAAGTGACATTATAAAACATAAGCTTTAATTGCAATCATTGACTTTGTCAATAATTACATTCATTATTGCTCATATATATTTTATAGATAGTCATTAAATTGTGAAGTACTAACCACTGTATGCACATTTTAGTTTTATTTGCCTTGTCTCGCAAACATGTGCTTTTCTCAGTGGAAATACCTTCATCCTTGACTATCCATTTGGCAGTAATCTGTGAAGGGAAAGCTTACCTTACCCTTTGAGTCTTAAACCCTTGATCATTTTCCTTCAAACACCCCCAGATCACTAGGGACGTCTCCCTTGGGATTAGCCACCCTAAATAGAAAGAGCTCCCCATCGAGGTGACAGTGGGTGGGGAAGCTCCTGTTACGCCGGTTTGAGCCTTGATTTCAAGCTACTTAAACCTTTCCTACAAACTGTGCGATAACAGGGCTCATTTCCCAAGAAGAACTCCATTGCTAATATTGAGATGAGCTAGCATTTGTATCTATTCTTCTTATGTTATTTCCTTTTGTATTATTGTTTGAATACTCCAATATATATTTGTCTCTCAAAATGGTTTTACCCATGGAGGTTTTTCCAGGATCATGTTGACCAAAAACATGATGTGTTCTTTTGTCATGCATGCTTAGTTATTTTCATCCTAATTAGTTGTTAAAATATCCTAGAGAGTTGTTATATGTTTTGAGGTTTATGCATGTACTATTATTGATTAATAAAACACTTGCAAAAAAATCTTAAAAGAAGCAAACAGTTGATCATAAATTGAAGCAAATACACAACAAAATCTCTGCAAATAAATAACCAAAAACATGTACGAGCTATTTCATCATAAATAAATAACCAAAAACATGTACGAGCTATTTCATCATAAATGGAAGGAAATATAGAGCAATTGGATTTCCAAGTAGAGAATCAATATGGAGACATAGTAAACACATGCCAAAAATTTTGTTATGACCTGTACACATGTGAAGTTGAAGAGAAATAAATTTCTTCCATAAATTTATTGCATCTGATTCTTTTGAGTAAAGAATCGAAAATGTTTCTATTATAAAGATGTTGCATTTCTGTCATTCCGCAAAGTGTAAATTTATATGCGTACAGATAATTTATCCTAAAAGAGATTAAATAAATTCATAATTCCCTCAACTATTATATTAAAAAAAAAATCCTTCAATTGATTATATTAAAAACAAATCCTATGTGAGGCCATGGCCCGTGATCGAAGGAGACACGAGTTGCTTTTACAGCCAAATCCACATCTTCTTTCTGAGCCTATGATACGTTATCACTTCCCATGTTCCAGATCCAATGTCTCAAATGTTTTTCATGCAACATTAATACAATAAATTAATAAATGATTTAGTTATAAATACATATAATTTGTGTTATGTTAAGCTCCATTAATTTGAACCTCAAAGTGAAAATCATGAAATATTTACAAAAAAATTTCTTGACAAGTTTCTGATTTGTTTCAATGTCTAATAAACATAATTGATTTCATGTGAAACTCAATCTACAAAATCTTCTTTGATGAAGAGCTTCGCATGTTTTATTGTAACCGCGGGAAAAAAAGTGTTTGATTAGAATGAAAGGGGCACCATATCTTTGAAGACAAATATTTTAACGTTCCTGCGAACGTTTGATGATACGATCCATGTGCAGAGAATTTTTTCATGAAATATCTGACAACGTGGGACTATACAATAGCCACCGTGCTTCCAACATATTTATAGGGAGAACCATTGTCAGCCAAAACGATGGTGAGCTAAAATAAGTTTTTCTTCAGATTTGGCGGCTAATGCTTTCATTTTCAGAGGGATTTGATTGAAAATAATAAACCCTTGGGATGTCAAATTTCGAAACATGAGATCACTGGCATTTGACACTGCAGGTGGTTCATTTTCAGAGGGATTTGATTGAAAATAATAAACCCTTGGGATGTCAAATTTCGAAACATGAGATCACTGGCATTTGACACTGCAGGTGGACGGACTACATGATAATATTAGACTATCAATTATGGATAAGATAGGCCCATCACATATGGCCTAACATTGGGGGATGTCTTGATACCTCTACCTCGACTGTAGAGTGGCTTGGGGCAGAGTATTCCCTATCAGAATGGTCAGAATTGTGATGTAATGAGTGCTAAGTGGACTATTCAAATCATGAGAATTATTGGTCAATGGCAACTAATACTCATGGATATGGGTCACAGATTAATGACTTACACTACGCAGTTAATCCCGAAAATAATATCTAATATCTTGCACTGCGGAAGCCCCTATATGCTTAGGATTAAAGTTGTTTTTTTTTTGTAAATAAAAAAGGGTATTTCCTATTACTGTGCTTTTATGATACAAAAATGTCGCATGTCATCAGTTTTTCATCTGTTCCACCAAATTAGCGGAAATCGGAACAGGTGGAAGACTATGATATTTTTAGACAAAAGAGTTATCTGCCATCTACCCTCCCAGATAGAAACCAGAACAAGTGGCGGATTTATGTTCTTACAGACATGTTCTAGGAAATTAAGACAAGCTACCAACTANAAAAAAAAAAAAAAAAGAGAAAAAAACTGTAAATCTGCATCGTCCTAGTACAGAGAGCTGGGCAGAGATTGTGTGAGGTATCCATAGTAAATAACCATAGATTTCACATTGGCACTTGGGGGTATGTCGCCCGGAGCTCTGGTGAGAGGGTCGTCCCTAGGCTGGAGCATGAAAGGCCTCGCACAGGTCGGGCATCGTTGAGTTGCTAGTGCATTTGAGAATGCATCATAAAGCATGTTGATCCTTTAACTCATGAGGGTGTCCTGGTGGATCTGGTCCACCATTTGGATCCTTAGCTCAAAGATGAGCTCTAGCTACTTTGGATTGAAGAGAGGTGGCAGATCAGTGCAGAATTCTAGGATTGCAGTGAGTGGTGGAGGCACCAAAACTGGGTGGCTCTCCAGCGTGGCGTCCATGTCCTCTTGCTCGGTACCAATGTCGCCCGCCTTGACCGCCTCCACCTTTGTCCCAATTTGGTTGTCGGTGTCTTGAATTGAAACATTTGAATCCAAGTGGAGGAATTCCCTTGGGAATTCCTCCTCCACTATACAGGTAGTGCCCTCCATGGTAGCCTGGGCGCTTGTGCTTGCTATGTTGTGGCTGGGGAATGACAAATCGTCTGAAACTGTGAAGAGGAGGGATTCTAGAGGAACCTAGACGGGTTCCTCTGAAATCACCTCCTCGACATAATCCATTGGTGGAGTTCTTGGCTTCTCCAGGCGTTGAATCTGGGCTATGGATAGGGCTCTTTCCAACTGTTGCACTCATCGTTGTCAGACTGCTAAACTATACCAGGCTGGGCCTCGCATCGTCTTGCCCCTCTCCCTCGGCATGGCTAGGCCAAAAGGGCTGAGAATTCACTGAGTGACCATGATGAATACCCACTGCTCATTGTTCCCATTCTCAAAGCAAGCATGTTGGTGGAGCATGAAGAAGAAGTGGTGCCAACCCCATCCGAGCGGGAAAGATAAGCCCTGGGCCGACATGACCCCTGTACTCTCTTGGCCTCTACCATTAAACCTTGGTGTCGCCATAATCCTTACTCGAGGGAGCTGTCCTCCCAATCTCGATAGGAATTAATGGTCTCCCTTCATTCAAGATTGAGGTGAAGGGCGACGACCTGCCATACTTATGGCTTGGGTTCTGGGCAGGCTACGTGGCATCCCGTTGCTACATGGCACCCCATCCGAGAATATAATTAAAGTTGTTAAAGAACATATAAATAATAATTAATTCCTTCTCAAAGATAGGGAAATTATTATCTAATATTTCTTTGACATTTGCATTGAAATTTCCCTCCCTAAAAGTAGTTAGGTGAATTCCCCTCACGATAATAAGATTATTTTGACATCATATTATGTATTTTTATATTATGTATTTTTATATTCTTTTCATTATTACTATGTGTGATATTAATATGTATCATACATATTATCTCAACCAACAACATTACCAATTTACCATCCATCATTTCGATAACTACTCGATCAGGTCCATACTTCATCATATACATATACTCTCCCAAAAATTTATTACCAATAAATCAAAATACTTGACCTTAACTCCCATATCCGCTATCTTTATCTTATAAATACTTCATACTTTCATCATTGTGTTTCACCTTTTATTCCAAACAAATGCCCCAAGCAAGAGAGGCTAATGGATCTTTTACTTTAGATGCGAAGAAACAACAAAAATAACATTACAGAATGAGATATTTCTTAGGGTTCCAAACTTTGTGATCCTCTTCTTCTTTCAATATTGTCTTTCCAACCTATCTATAAAACTATTTTCCTACATCCCATTTCGACTGGGCTCCCTAATGATGTTGGCTTGGCTTCTCCAAGTATTCCAGAAATTAGGTAGACATGATATCCCTCTTATATATTCTTCAACTTATACTTATCTTTGTCATCATTCTTTTCTTCCCCAAAATATTTGTAAAATTAATTAACCACCACCACACTACAAACAACATTGATCCAATTTCCTTCCAATTTATGGTAATAGAACCCACCTTCTACGCTTCAATGTTTTCATATAGCTAGGAATTTGTAAATTTAAATGAAATGAATCATTAAAATTTACATTAAAATACAATTTTTTTTTTTAAATAAAAATGTGTATTGTTATACATTTCATTTTGAATAATTAAATATCAAAATTGGAGTAGAAATAAAAGTGTATGGAAAATTTAATAATTTACAATTTTTTTTTAAACTGGAATAAAAATTTATATTAATAAAAAAGATACAATTAAGGCTAGCAACAATTTACATAGTATTGATTCAAAATGTCTTTTGAAAACTAAAACATTGGTATCAAGGTAAAAAAGAAGCTTATAACATATTAAAAAATGTATATATACTAGGACACCATATAAGTGGACTTCTTCACAAAGACACCTAACAGACATTAAGCATGTAAACACATAAGATTTTCGATAAGCATGGGAACTACCTACTTCTTCCCACCCCTCTTTAGATTGAGGGGAGATTTGTCTCTCAATATCCATTGGATATCTCATTTAGTTGATAGTCTCATCATCCTTGACCTCATCCTGGGATGAATTCTCTATGTCCCTATTATTTGATGCCATTGATAGAGATTCCTTGTGAAGATTGAGTGCCAAATTGTGGAGCATGTTGCACTCTACTTCAATGATATCTATCCTTTTCCTTTTCTAGACCAATAGGCTCATGATTTTCGTTTGTTGATTGATGCATACACAATCATTTTTAGTGACCTTGAAGGATATTAAGCACAATGCGATTCTATTGGATTGTATAGGTCTTCATGATGCCTCATAACTCTTCTGAACTCCTGTGCCTCCCTACTCTCCATGTTTTCCAAGATTACACAATGGGAATGATATGGAAATGGAAAAGTGTATCTAAAGTTTTTGTTTCAGTATTTAGGAAGAGTACCTATATAATTTCTATGGGCTCAAATAAAAGAGGTCGAATTATCAGTCAGGAGATCCCTGAGTGAAAAATTCAAGATCTCTGCTCCAATTTCCTTAGTTGGTGAGAGATTACCTACTTGAAACTCATGTCCCAACATGATACCCCTACAAAGAGGCTCTCACAAACTTCTTTATAGTTCCATACCTTTACAATTTCCAATCTTTTACCAAGGAGTTTTGAAGGGTCTAAGCTAATGCAAGAAGACACAATAAAAAATCAAGACCAATACATACTCAATGAATAGAGATAAAAAATCTGAGACAGTACCATGTATTAACCAAATCCAAACCTTTCGACTCGGTAATTATGAGTTTGTAATACTTCCAAATTAAGACGTATGAACCAAGATTCAAATTCTAGACCAAACATCCAAGAAAAGGCAAAGATTACCTAAAATCCAAATTTTCAACTCAGTTGTTCTTAGCTTACAAGCATTCCAAATTGAATTGTATTAACCATCACACAAATTCTATACTTTAATCACAACCTATTCCTCCCATAAGAACCTCAAATGGAAAACACCAAATGGGAGAGAGGAGAATAGACATTCATAGCATAAGTAAACCCTAAACTTAGTGGATAATGCAAACATGTCTGAGAGATAGAGGTAAATAAATCCCCATCTCCCTATAATGTCCCCCATCCCATTTGAGGGACATTACAGTGGAGAATACTCATAAATTTTTTTTTTCTATACTAATTTAATTATTTTTACAACTAATCGATTTCCTATAGCTTCCAGCTACGAAATAACAACTACATTTAGCTACTATAGATAACCATAAAATAGATGCATCTACAACATACCAAATAACATGAATGCAAATTAATAATTCACACATTAGCATATAAGTCATTCCTAAATACACATAGTTCATGCACAACAAATAAACTCGTGAAATAACACAACAACAAGATAAAACACTTATCTTTTAATAATGTTGTGTAACCAACTTCTTGGGATGAACTTTCCACCCAACCATAGACTAACTGTTCCAAATCTCAATGGCCAGTTACCCTCGAGCTAGGGCTAGTAATCCAAAAGAGAGGGTGGTCTCTCATAGTCCAGTCATAGCTCATAAAACTCACAACCCACTGATATCTTCCTACAACTATCCTGATTTTCCACCAACTATCTTCCTCTTGACCTACCCAACCCAAGGAATGTACCCCTTCACTGATATTATTCCCTCGGGTGTCCCATTCATTTATCAAGGTATCTATGGAAAATGTAGCTATGAATATCTCAGCTGGGAACTCAAGGGAAACTGATGCTAGGAAAACTACCAGCAAACCAAAAATAAACACTTGTTACAATGAAACTCACCCAAGAGTTCACTCTTCAGGCCTAACATCTTGGATCTTTAGTATTTAGCTACAATATGCTCCAAATATGCTCCAGATTGCTCTAGAATTCACCCTCCATGGTTGCACCAACTTCAAGATTTCTTTCTTTCTCTCTACTTTCTCCTCATGAACAAAATATTCACTTACTAAAACTGATGTCCCAACCCATACAAATTTCCTCTCTTTGGATTTCCTTTCTTGACTTACACTCTTCCCCAAGATGATTGTACTCAACCCCCATGTGCCAAATAACTATGGGATTTGACCACTCACACCCATCGTCTTACATATATTCAATGATTGGCTTTGGGAACACTCAATAAAAAATTAGAAGGTTCATATACAAATAGAAATTTTAGGAAAATGAGTTGGATTAATATTCATGGGTATTTCCCCCTTGGACCCCTCTTGGCCATTATCCTAGATTCTCCCTTCTCTTGTGGATTAATCTGCCCCCCCATATTTTTTCCATGTCCTCTTAGTAGCTGGCATCACATTTTATTATTAAAACATAGAAATACAATTCACATATTACATCACTTGGTAGTAACCACATATTAAACATCTACATAAGAATTAATTAAATTGGATATTATAGTGGAGATGTTACATTCCCCCTCCCCTACAATTATGAGTCGTCCTCGGTGAACACTATGCCAATATACATATATGAAAATTTATGTCACAATACTTAGAAAATAAAAATTCTGCAATTTTACAACTCCAACAACAGTCCCAACCATAATATCATGTTCCTCTCGACTTGTCGACATAAGGAATGCACCATTCGTTTATCAGGGTTAATCCAAGGGATGGACCATTCATTTATCAAGGATAACTCAAGGAATGAACCATTCTTTTATCAATTTCCCCAACATAGTTGGCTAGGACTCCAAGATGTGGTTTTGGAACTCTAGTTGCTTAAAATGGAGTCTTCCATTCCATTTTCTTCAAAATTGTCAAAACATTGTGGGTATTCCTCCCACATGTTTTCTTGATGCTCCCATGTAGCATATTCAATACCATAACATGTCCATTTAACATTTACCAACCCTATGTCCTTGTTCCTAAGAACTTTGAATTTCTGGTCCAAGATGAGAATTGGTTCCACCCAGAAATCCCCTTCGTTCTCCACCTGGATCACATTCCAATCAATTATGTGGTTAGGGTCAGGAACTTATTTATTTAATAATGACACATGAAATACATTATTCACTCTCATGGATGTAGGAAATGATAGCATGTATGCAATTGACCAGGCTATCTTTTCTAATATTTCAAAAGGTCCACAATATATTGCTACTAGCTTTGGGATACTTCCTAATCTTAGAGAACTTCTCTTTGCCTTGAATTTTGAAAACACATGTCTCCCACTTTAAAATCTCTAAACATTCTATTCTTGTCTGCATAAATCTTCTTCCTATCCTGGTAAACCTTTAAATTTTGCTTTATCTTTTCCATCTATTCTTCCATTTCCATTAACAATTTTGGCCCAAAAACTACTCTATCTGCTAGATTATCTCAACTCACTAGAGTGTTACATTTTCTGCCATATAATGCTTCAAATGGACTCATTTTAAATGAGTCTTGAGATTGATTGCTGTAGCAAAATTCAACTAAATGAATATAATATTTCCACTTTGATGGTCAATCCATTACATACATTCTAAGCATGTCCTCAGTTATCCTATTCATCCTCTCTATTTTCCCATCTGACTCTAGATGATATGTTGTATTGAGATTTAAATTTGTTCGAAATCCTTTGACCAAACCTTTCATAAAATTGGAAGTAAAATTTGGATCTCTATTTGAAACTATTTCCTTAGGCACTCCATATATCCTAGCAACTTCTTTCATATAGATATATTCAATATTTGTTTCCTTGTGTGTAGTCTTTACTGGAATAAAATATGTTGTCTTAGTCAATTTATCTACCACCACCATGATGGAATCAAGTCGCTTCACTATTCTGGGTATCTTTGTAATAAAATCCACTATAAAAAATCCTACTTCCATTTCAGAATGGGAAATGGTTGTAGCAAACATGTTGGATGTCTATGCTTTGTCTTTACCTTTTGGCATTCTAGACATTTGGCTATGTAATTAGTCACTTCATTTTTCATTCTCAGCCAAAAGTATTGGATCCTTATAGTTGCAATTGTCTTCTGATATCCTTGGTGCCCCGCATATGACACATTATGCATTTCCTTCAGCATTGTATTTTTCATCTCACTGGAATTCAGTACATATACTTTTCCTTTTTTCATGAGAATTCCATCTTCTTTTAACTCATCAGAATTAAATTTTTGTTAAAAATTACTTCATTGTAACATCTCTTTTATTTTTAAATAATTTTGATATGAATTTGTTGTTGCAATACTTTTGTATTTTAAATTAGACATGTACATGTTGATGCCTACAATATTCATTTCATGATATCTCTTGTTGAGCACACCAATCCCTTGATTTTCCTTGCCCTTTATATGCTTAATTTTGAAGTCATATTCAATTGAAAATTCCAACCATCTAGTTTTCCTAAAATTTAGTGTTGGTTTTCCAAAAAAAAATTTCAGACCACAATAGTCTATCCTTAGCTCGAATTCCTTACCCCCGAGGTAATGCATCAACATTTGTAATGCATGTACAATTGCTGCTAGCTCTAGATCATGGGTGGCATAATTTATTTCATGCTATTTTAGTTTTATGGGCTCATAGCATACCACATGATCCTTTTGACTGAGGACTCCATTGAGCCCTTCCTTGCATGCATCGATGCACACAACAAAATATTCATCTAGATCTGCAATCTTCAATATTGGTGCACTTGTTAATATTTCCTTCAACTACTGAAATCTTTCTTAACATTTGGAAGTCCATTCGAACTTCACTCCCTTGTTTTGCAAAGAAGTGATTGGACTTGCAATCTTCAAAAATCCTTTTATGAATCTTTGGTAATAACTAGAAAGGTCCATGAATGGTCAAACCTTTGTGACATTCTTTGGTGATGGCCATCCTATAATGGCCTCTATATTTTCATGATCCATTACTATCCCTTTCACTGAATTATATGTCCCAAGTAGTGAATATTCTTTTGATAAAAAAAAACACTTACTTAGTTTAGCATACAATTTATGCTCTCTTAAAACTTGCAACACCATTCTTAAATGTTTCTCATGTTCCTATTCTGGCTTAGAGTAGATGAGTATATCATCTAGGAACAACAATTACAAACTTTTTTCAAGGTAATCTCTTAACACTCCATTCATCATACACATTAAAACAATTGGGGCATTCGATAGTCCAAATGGAATTACTGGTAATTGATAATTTCCATATCTTGTCCTGAATGCAATCTTGCTAATGTCTTCTTCCTTTATCCTTACTTGATGATAACCTGATCTCAAGTCAATCTTGGAAATATTCTTTCACCTTTAAGTTGATCAAACAAATCATCAATTCTTGGCAAATGATACTTGTTTTTTATGGTGACGTTATAAAGTTGTATGAAATCAATACACAACCTTAAAGTTCCGACTTTATTCTTCACAAAAAGGATTGGGCTCCCCAAGGTGACACACTTTGGTGTATATACCCCTTCTTCAACAATTCTTCAAGCTACATTTGCAACTCTTTCATCTCTAATGTGCCCATTCTGTAATGTGTCTTGGGCATTGGGGAAACTCCTAACCCCAAATAAATAGAGAAATCAATGTCTCTTTTTGGTGGAAAACCTGGAATTTCTCTAAAGACATCTTCAAAATCCTTTAAGACTGGATGGTATTCAATGCTTTCCACTTGATCTTTGGTCGCCTCTTCCATACGGGCTGCAAAAATTTGACATCCCTTCCTGAAACTCTTCTTTAATTTCATAGATGAAATCTCTCTAACAACTACAGATCTTGGAATGCCTTAAATCTTAGCTTGCTTCCCTTCTTCATCAAGACACGTGATTGTCTTGTTGTAATAATCTAGGACAACTTGGTGTTTTTCCAACCAATCCATGCCAATTAGAAAGTCATATGAACCCAATGGTATGGTGTTTACATATACCTTCGTACTAATCCCATTCATGTCTATTAAACAATATTTAACCAACTCATTGATCTTTCTCTTAGCTCCCGTGGCTAATTGAACTAGCCAAAATTTCTTATGCTTACTCCTTTGCAAGTGAAATATTTCAACAATGTTAGCATTTATGTAACTATAGCTAGCTCCAAAATCAATCAAAATTGCCATGGACCGGTTATCAATCTTCCCTTCCACTTCGATCACAGGGGGATTGATATTCTGCTTGCTTGTTGTCCAAGGCTGCATAAATCATTGACATTTTTACTCTCATGTCTTCCACTATTTCAGCCTATTGAATGTTGTGGAAAGTCCTCATTCTTTCTCCTTTGTGAGGGAATTCCCTATATAAGTGATTTCCCTCACATCCCCAACATTGTATAGGTTGTTGCCTTGACCTTTTCTCAAATGAATCTTCATTCTTGTGCTCATTTTGGGATGAATGACCTTTCTGATTTGCTTGGGAGTTGTTCCTGAAAAATGGTGGCTTAAAACCTTTCTTCCTTTGATCATTTTCCCCTTTCATCTTGTCAATCCAAGCCTTTTGGAAAACTATCCTTCCTTTTCTTTGCTAATCAATATGTCTTTCTCTCCTTATGGTTTCCTCCAAGGTATTGGGGTTATCATATTGAATCTTGTCACTGTAGAAGGAGGGTAACCCACTTAGGAACATTTGTATTTTGACCTTATCATCCTTGATGAAGTCAACATACTTCAACAATTCAAAGAACCACTTCTCACATTCCTCCATTATCATGGTTCCCAACTTGAGTTCAAAAAACTCTGTCATATTTATTTCATAGTAATTCTTGGAAAAATATTTCTCTTTCAAATATCCTTTGAACTACCTCCATGATATCCTCTTCTCATCAAGGTTATTCTCTTTCTTAAGCTGATCCTACCACATGGTTGTCTTTCCTTGCAAGTGGCAGGTCACAATTCTAGATTTTACCCAGGAGGGGTAATCATGTAGCTGGAAATATTTCTTCATTTCCAACATCCATGCCTTTGCTTCTTCTCCTTTTATGTGCTCACCATTGAAAGTTGGTTAGCTTAATCTTCCTAAGCTCACCTTGCAATATGTCTTCTTCAGACCTCCTCCTTTGCCTCTGAATAGGAGACATACTTAGGTTGTTCCCTGGCCCTGAACTTGCATGAGTCCTTCTAGTGGAATGATTTGGAGAATGATGACGCTTGCTCATGCTCCTTGATTTCCTATCTTTTCCTGGATCATCCCTTTTTCTATGGGATCTTGATGTTGACACTTTTCTAACACTAGTTGTCTGCTTAGTGTCAGAGTCCTTGTTAACTTGCTTATGCAACATGTTTAAGCTATGAAGTATCTCTTTCGCAGCCTTCATAATCCTTTCATTATAATCTCTATAGTGCTGCACTTCCCTATGTAGGATTCTCATAGTGACAGGCTCTTGCCTATCTCTTCTTCCATTTGACTCTGTATCATCATTTCCCATGCTGACATGGAAACCTATGACCTCTTCCTCATGGTTGTAAGATCATTGAGCATCTTCCATAACTCCAGTCCCCATATAAGAACTAAATTTACTTCTTGTACCTTTGATTATACAAGAAATGTGCATGAAATAATTATTGTTAGAAACATGCATAACATAAAATATTATGTAACGCTCCCCCGACTGTCATCCAACCCACTGGCCGGGCAGACGTTACTTTGCGGAACAACTTCATTTTATGATTAATTAATAACATGCATTTAAAATAGGTTAAAAACATTTAAACTCAGGGTCAACACAAAATTACTGCTGACATAAACAATCCATGGAATTAACATTAATTCATATACATAGTAGAATGCATGATAACTATAAATAAACACACATGCAAAAAACATAATTAAAACATCATCTGGTACTTATCTTTGAAATGGTGGTAATTCCACCAACCACATGCATGCCTTCCACGAACCTCCCAGCCTTAGACCACGCTGCTCATCCATCTCAGCAGTGGGTGACCCCTGAGTTGGGACTAAGCTCCACCCCAAGGCAAGGAATCCTAGGCTAGGCTGAGGTTACAGGGAAAACAACATAGAACAACTGGAAGGATTCTTCCCAGGATGCCATCTTACGCCCACTACTCCCGGACTCTCATTCCCCACATGCCTGTTCCACCCGGGAGTATACACCTTCACAAGAACAGTCCATCGGTGCTACACCTCCCTCTTCGGGTCTCAACAACAGGTCAGATCAGGAAGTCTCAGAGGCCAAAGTTGGTGCTGGACACTCTCTGGAAGAAACCACTTCCCAACAAACTCTCTCACCTGGAAAGAGTTGCTCACAGGCCTAACAACCTGCCTCTTCCAACAACAATCACCTCCCTCACTTGGAGAGAGGTTACACACAGGCTTGGCACGAACTTACACTGGCCAACAAGCCACGCACAGTCCAGCACTACATGGCCACAACAACCAACTGGGAAAACAGACACAGGCTTCCCAAACATGCTCCGTAATCACGGGATAGACTCACGGTTTTGGTTTTGGGATTGCACCAAGGGTACAAAGATTCCATGCACAGGCTCAAACTGTTTAGATAGAGGACGTACCGGCTATCTCCGAAATCAACATAGGCTTTTCCGACTTTCAGGAAATGCACCAGGGTGTTCTTCATAGGTCAGACGAGACTCACGTTCAGACGGTCAGGTAGAATGGAGGTGGAACCCCCATCATTGCTCAACTCAACAGTTTTATCTGCATGTGCTTGGGTTGACATTTGTCACCCGTGAAGCTGCATGCTTCCATCAGCATGCGTTCCTTCCACCATTTGGAAGTCACATGTCAATACAAAAGAACTTAGGGTTAAAACATAATATTCACATGTCTTTCGGAATAATATTAAAATATTATTCCCTAAGGACTTAAGTCTCTAGGCTCAACACTTAGCCCCCTTTTCCCACCTTCTAGCCCCTAATCCCTTTCCCACTTTGTGGAAGCTTAGTCCCCCATCACTCATTCATTGTGGTCGGTCTGCATGCTGCGGTGTTTGTATTTTTTTTATTAATGTTCTGCATTGATACATGTACAAAATCAGGCTCTTGGCCTTCAACCCTTAGGCTCTCTGGCCTAACAATAACATAAGCCCACCAACTTATATATACTTGGCTCACCAGCCTATAAAACATATTTACAATTCATTTCACAAGTATAATTTACAACAAGGCTCGGCCTTGGGGACATTACAATCCCCCTCCCTTATTTTTGCACTGTCCTTAGTGCAACTTTCACACTGCATCTGCAAGCTTTTCAAAATTTTCAAAAAGATGCGGGTACTCTGCCCACATAACATCTTCATGCTCGCATGTCGCGTCCTCAGGACCGTACCAGGTCCACTGGACCTTTACAAGCCCTATAGCTCGATTCTGGAGCTGTTTGTTTTTCTTGTCTAATATGTGCACAGGATGCACTTGCATGACACCTTCTGGTTCCACCTGAACCACATTCCAGTCAATAACATGATTAGCATCAGATATATATTTCTTAAGCAATGAAGCATGAAACACATTATGTACAGTTATAGATGCAGGTAATGCACGCATGTATGCAATTGGCCCAATCCTTTCTAGGATTTCAAATGGCCCACAAAATCTTGCTGCCAACTTGACGCAACTTCCCAGCATCAGGGAATTCCTATTAGTTTTCACTTTCAGGAAAACATGATCAGCCACTTTGAATTCTCGATGGGTTCTGTTCTTATCAGCATAACTTTTCTGCTTGTCCTAGGCAGCTTTCAAATTTTGTTTAATTTTTATCATTTGATCCTCCATCTCCTTTAGCAACTCTGGCCCAACTACTGCTCTGTCAGTTGGATTATCCCAGCTCACTGGAGTGTTGCACTTTCTTCCATAAAGTGCTTCAAATGGGCTCATCTTCAACGATGCATGATACCCATTATTGTAGGTGAATTCTACCAAATGCAGGTAGTCTTCCCATCTTGTTGGTTTGTCCATCACGTACATTCTTAGCATGTCCTCTATTACTCTGTTCACCCTCTCTATCTGTCCATCAAACTCGGGATGATACGCTGTACTAAAATTCAGATTCGTTCCAAATCCTTTGAACAGTCCTTTGTAAAAATTTGAGGTGAATTTCGGGTCCCTATCAGACACAATCATTTTAGGAATTCCGTGCAAGCGTGCCACTTCTTTTAAGAAGATGTCAACAACATCTGTTTCCTTGTGAGTGGTTTTCAGTGGAATAAAATGGGCATCTTTTGTAAGCTTGTCCACCACCACCATGATCGAATTGTGCTGCTTGCTCATTCTGGGCAATCCTGCAATAAAATCCATGGTCACCACTTCCCACTTCCATTCCGGAATGGGTAAAGGCTGCAACAACCCTGCTGGGTGCCTATGCTCAGCCTTAACTTTCTGGCATTCCATACATCTGGCGATGTATTCAACGATCTCTCTATTCATACCCGGCCAAAAGTAATGGATTTTGACTGCTGCCACAATCTTCTGATATCTAGGGTGTCCAACATACGTCACTTTATGCATTTCTTTTAGAATCGCAAGTTTCAATTCTTGGACATTGGGTATATACACTCTGTCTTTATACATAAGTAATCCATCAGCTTCCAAGGTGTAACTTTCCCTTTTCTGTGGCCTTTCACTCTACTGTAGCTTTGCTACCAAATCTCTGTACTGCAAATCTACATTTGCATCTTCCAAAATTCTATCCTTAATATCAGTCCTGTACATGCTAATGGTTGTAGCATGCAAGTCATGCACTTTTCTGTTGAGTGCATCAACCACCTTGTTTTCCTTCCCCTTGATATGCTTGATATCAAATTCGTATTCGCACAGAAACTCTAGCCACCTACTTTGTCTAGCATTTAAAGTCGGCTGATCAAACAAATATTTCAGACTGTTGTGGTCTGTTCTCAATTCAAATCTCCTTCCCATGAGGTAATGTCTCCATTTCCTCGGAGCATGGACGATTGCTGCCAGCTCCAAATCGTGAGTGGCATAATTCTTTTCATGCTCTTTCAGCTTCCTGGACTCATAACAAATTACAAATCCATCTTGGCTGAGAACTCCTCCCAACCCTTCCTTACATGCATCTGTGCACACCACGAAATCCATATTTGGATCTGCAGTCCTCAAGATTGGAGCGTTGGTTAACAACTGCTTCAATCGCTGGAAACTCTTCTCACACTCTTCAGTCCACTGAAACTTTTTCTCCTTCCTTTGCAAGGAAGTGATAGGGTGAGCTATCCTTGAGAACCCTATTATAAACCTTCTGTAGTAGCCCACCAGACCCATAAAGGATCTAAATTCCGCCACATTCCTTGGCACTGACCATTCTCGGATGTCCTCAACCTTCTCAGGATCCACGACGATCCCTTTCTTTGAAATAATGTGCCCCAAGTAATGGATCTGCCTTTGATAAAATGAGCATTTGCTCAATTTGGCATACAGTTGGTGTCCTCTCAACACTTGCAGCACCAGTCTCAAGTGTTGTTCATGCTCTTCCTCTAACTTGGAATACACCAAGATGTCATCCAGGAAGACTATGACAAACTTGTCTAAATAGTCCCCGAATACACCATTCATCAAGCACATAAAAACATCAGGTGCGTTTGACAGTCCAAATGGCACCACTATGAACTCGTAATGACCGTACCTTGTTCTAAAGGCGGTCTTCCTAATGTCCTCATCCTTTATTCTCACCTGGTGATATCCTGATCGGAGATCTATCTTTGAAAATATTTTCGCACCCTTCAATTGATCGAAAATATCATCGATCCTCGACAGAGGATACTTGTTCTTGACAGTTACCTTATTCAACTGCCGGAAATCAATGCACAACCTCAACGTCCCATCCTTCTTCTTCACGAACAGGACCGGGGCACCCCAAGGTGACATGCTGGGGCGAATGTACCCCTTCTTCAAAATCTCTTCAAGCTGCAATTGCAACTCTTTCAACTCTGGCGTACTCATTCTATAAGGAGCTTTCGACACTGGAGCTGCTCCAAGCATCAAATTTATAGAAAAATCGATGTCTGTCTTCGGAGGTAGTCCAGGTACCTCTTGAAATATGTCCTTGAAATCTGTGAGTACCTCATGGTCTTCAATCTTTGAGACTTCATCTCTGGATGCTTCCTCCACACGGGCTGCAAATAATTGACAACCTTTCCTGTAACACTTTTTCAGCTGCATGGCCAAGATTTCTCTAACAGCCACAACCCTGGGAATTCCTTGGACTATTTTTCGATTTCCCTCTTCATCCAGGCATGTAAACCTCTTGTTACGACAGTCCAAAAGGGCATGGTGCTGGTCCAACCAGTCCATTCCAATTAAATAGTCATAAGAACCTAAAGGTAGAATATTCAATTCATCCTTCGTGCTCAGTCCTTTCATGTCCACAGGACATGACTTCACCAACTCAGCGATTTTCCTCTTCGTTCCTATAGCCAACTGTACTAACCAAGACCTTTCATGTTTTCTTCTTGATAAATACAAACTTTCCACCACCCTAGGATCTGCATAACTATGGCTAGCCCCTGAATCGATTAAAATAATAAATGGTCGATTGTTAATCATACCTTCCACTTCAATAATGTGCGATTGAAATTCAACTTGTTTGTTGTCCAGGGCTGCGTAGATCCTTGGCATTCTATTACCCATGTCCTCCACTGTTTCAGCTTGTTGAACAATATGGACAACTCTTGCTTTGCCATTTTTATGGGGATAATCCCTGTACTTGTGGTTCCCTTGACAACCCCAACACTGAATGGGCGTCTGTCTCTACCTTTGTTCCCCCACTTCAGCCATTCTCGGCTCTATAAACGATGGATGTCCTTGAGGATTATTTCTGCAAAAAGGGAGGTTTGTTTCCCTTCTGCCTCTATTCCTTCTTAAACTTCCTTTGGTCATCCCAAGCCTTCCGAAAGGTAGGCTTTTCTCTCTGTTGTTCATACAAGCATTTTCCCCTTCTTATTTTTTCTTCCATAGTCTTGGGATCATCATACTGAATCTTGTCACCAATGGCAGGTGACAGTCCACTCATATACCTCTGAATCTTGACAGCCTCATCTTTGATGAAAGGAACATACTTCAGTAGTTCCAAAAAACTTTGTTCGTATTCATCAATGGTCATGTTGCCTAGCTTGAGTTCGAAGAACTCCTTCATCTTTCTGTCATAGTATCTTTTAGTCAGGTATTTCTTCTCGAAATAACTCTTGAACTCCTTCCAAGTGATATATTTCTCACTAATGTGTTGCACCTGCACAAACTGATCCCACCACATGGATGTTTTTCCTTTCAATTGATACATCGCAATTCTTCCTTCTGCATGAGAGGAATAATTCTGCAGTTGGAAATATTTCTTCATGCCAAGAAACCATGTTTCAACATCTTTCTCCTTCTTATGTTCTCCATCAAACGTTGGAGACTTGATCTTGTTCATCTCCCCTTTCAATTCATCCACTCCAGATCTTCGGTGTTTTCTAGTAGGGGATGGGCTTGAACTACTACGTGCCTCTCTATTGGAATGCTTTGGGGAGCAACGATGATGTCTGCTACCACTCCTCGATCTTCTTCTCCTCTCAGGGGTTCTGACACTTCTTGATATTCTTTTCCTCTCAGGGGTCCTGCGACTCTTTGTCTTGCTTGAGTCACTCCTCTTCTCCAATTTCCTTTCTATTCTTTCCAGGCTCTTCAACATTTTAAAGTTGAATTCACCCTGCTGATCCTTGACTCTCATGAGCTTTCAGACATCAACTCGGCGAGCCTGGGCATCTTTCTATAATCTCTCAATGAGTTTCATCATATGTCATTCCTTATCCATCTCTTTTTCATGCCCATTAGAGTTTGTTCCTTTGATTTCCAGGTTAACATCCCTTCCTACCCTTTTGTCCTCTGTTTCAGAGGCAATTTGCACCTCTTCCAATTCCATACTCGGCGTGGTTTTTTGGTTGTCCTGACACTCGTTGAACTCTGCACACACAACGTGCAGTCAACTGGAGTTTGTCAGGCCTTATCCCTTAATAAAAACCACAACAGTCATTAACCAATGTGAATAAGAAAAAACAAAAAAAAAAATGGTTTCGAATCCACTAAGTTTTCTGAGCTCTGTTTGGCTCTGCAAATTTCGAGACTTCTGGTTTTGGGGTCTCGGTCCATGAGACTCTCATACTCACTTTCGGGTTTCAGGGTTTTGGTCCACGAGACTCTCATACTTGCTTTCGGGTTTCGGGGTTTTGGTCCACGAGGATCCAACAGTTAAATGCTTGACGGTTCTTTTGTCTTCGAAAATTTTGGGACTTTGGGATTTTGGCGTTCTGGCACTTCGGTTTTTGGGTCTTCGGTACCTGGGATTTCACGAAGCAGTGACTCCAAGTCTCTTGTCGCTTCAATCCCCGACTTTCAAAATTTCTATCTCCTTACCCTCCGGGCCCATAGTACAGCTGTCGCCCTTAACCATGGTGGCGCGTGGCACATTCATGGAGGTTCACGTCACCTTTGGTAGCGTCATCGGGTCCCACCATTCTTTCTTGTCTTCTAGACTCACTGGCACATGGTACACACCCATGTGCCCACGTCCATTCCAAGGCAATCCAACGGTTAGACTTCTCTCAGATCTACGACATAGATCTTTTTCAGCGTTTCAGGGTTTCGGGCATCGAGAGTTCGTGCATCTGCACATCTCGATTTCCGTTTGCCGAATTTATGAAATTATTTTCTACTCTTCCACTTGATCCGACGGTCGCTTACGATCTATGGTGTAGATCGTTTCGGGATTTCGCATATCACAATTTCCGCGTTCTTGTGCAACTCTCAAGGGTTTTTAAACCATGCGCACGTTCTCCAGATCTGATGGTCGTGAGGGTTCTCCTTTCCTCCCTAACAGATCCTACAACACCAACACCCCATGCGTTGAACTCTCTCTCTCTCCCAGTGGCCATATACCACACCGGTTGCGGATTCTAAAATACCGCTAAACCTCCTAAGCTTTGTAACACGGTCAAGTGACTCCTTGACACTCAGGAGCATTCAAAGGTCTGAAATTGGTCCTCCAGACACAATTTCTCCTTAACCCCTCGGTCCAAAGACCACTCAACTGGCACAGCTAGGCTCAGTGTTGAAACCTTGGCTCTAATACCATTTTGTAACACTCCCACAGCTGTCATCCAACCCACTGGCCGGGAAGATGCTACTTTGCGGAACAACTTCATTTTATGCTTAATTAATAACATGCATTTAAAACAGGTTAAACACATTTAAACTCAGGGTCATCACAAAATTACTGCTGACATAAATAATCCATGGAATTAACATTAATTCATATACACAACAGAATGCATGATAACTATAAATACACAGACATGCAAAAAACATAATTAAAACATTGTCTGATACTTATCTTTGAAACGATGGTAATTCCACCAACCAAATGCAGGCCTTCCACGAACCTCCCAGCCTTAGACCATGCTGCTCATCTAGCTCAGTAGTGGGTCACCCCCAAGCTGGGACTAAGCTCCACCCCAAGGTAAGGAATCTTAGGCTAGGCTGAGGTTACAGGGAAAACAACACATAACAACTGGAAGGATTCTTCCCAAGATGCCATCTTATGCCCACTACTCCCGGACTCTCATTCCCCACATGCCTGTTCTGCCCGGGAGTATACACTTTCACAAGAACAGTCCATCGGTGCTACACCTCCCTCTCTGGGACTCGACAATAGGCCAGATCAGGAAGTCTCAGAGGCCAAAGTTGGTGCTGGACACTCTCTGGAAGAAACCACTTCCCAACAAACTCTCTCGCCTGGAAAGAGTTGCTCACAAGCCTGACAACCTGCCTCTTCCGACAACAATCGCCTCCCTCACCTGGAGAGAGGTTACACACATGCTTGGCATGGACTTACACTGGCCAGCAAGCCACGCGCAGTCCAGCATTGCGTGGCCACAACAACCAACTGGGAAAACAGACACGGACTTCCCAAACAGGCTCCGCAATCATGGGATAGACTCATGGTTTTGGTTTCGGGATTGCACCAAGGGTACAGAGATTCCACGCACAGGCTCAAACTATTTAGATAGAGGATGTACCGGCTATCTTTGAAATCAACACAGGCTTTTTCGACTTTCAGGGAATGCACCAGGGTATTCTTGCAAAGGTCAGACGGGACTCGCATTCAGACGGTCGGGTAGAATGGAGGCGGAACCCCCATCACGACTCAACTCAACAGTTTTATCTGCATGTGCTTGGGTTGACACTTGTCACCCATGAAGCTGCATGCTTCCATCATTGTGCGTTCCTTCCACCATTTGGAAGTCACATGTCAATCCAAAAGAACTTAGGGTAAAAACATAATATTCACATGTCTTTCAGAATAATATTAAAATATTATTCCTCGAGGACTTAAGTCCCTAGGCTCAACACTTAGCCCCCTTTTCCCACCTTCCAACCCCTAATCCCTTGCCCACTCTGTGGAAGCTTAGTCCCCCATCACTCATTCATCGTGGTCGGTCTGCACGCGATGGTGTTTGTATTTTTTTTATTAATGTTCTACATTGATATATGTACAAAATCAGGGTCTTGACCTTCAACCCTTAGGCTCTCTGGCCTAACAATCACATAAGCCCACCAACTTATATATACTTGGCTCACCAACCTATAAAACATATTTACAATTCATTTCACAAGTATGATTTACAATAGGGCTCGGCCTTGGGGACATTACACATTCCTTCCATTAAAATTAATGTTATTTTTTCATCAATTTATGGAGTACATAATGCACCAAGTCAAAATTATTATTCCTTAGATGAATTCATTTATATAAAAAAATTCCAATTGTTGTACACATGCCTCAATATGAGTTCTAAGCTAAAAGTTACAACATTTTTATGCTGCAATTTCCACTCTTTTAGTGCTACAAAAATCTATTTATTAATTTTTGACAATTTTCATTACCCAATTCAAAATTATGGGTGGATATATGTCTTCTATTTCTAAATACCTTTCCAACTACTATTCATTTGCTCAAATCTGAGTTCTCACGTGAAAGTTGGTCCGGAGAAGTTTAAGTTGTTTTACCCAATTTATCCATGCATACTACAATGTCTTAATTATCTTCCTGCCCATTTTCAAGTACCCATAATCTAACTCCATCTATGGCTTCTATGGGTCATAAGCTTTACATCTATTACTCCTATGCCCCAAACTTATGAGCATGGAGTTATGTCTTCTAGAAGTAAAAATAATGCCAAAATTTTACCCTTAGTGTTTTCACTATAACTCTCTCATATGAATTAGTTTTGTGAACCTTTTAGCTCTCTCTGATTTCTATTATTTGAACTACTGAGTCAAGCTGTACTATAATAGCCCTTTAAATATGAACCATTAATCTCAAATCATATCAAATTTAAGTGATTAATCCACATACATAATACTTGATATTAATAAAAATTATATGATCTTAATAAAAATTATGCATGCACAATTTTATTTTATAACCTTAAATTTTATTATCATTCAAAATTATTAATGCAATTTTAAAATTACATCAATTATCATTCTAAACAAATATAATTTTAAAATCAAAATTACATCAATTATCATTTTAACTTTATATACATAAATATATAAATTTAAAATTATATTTATTTATAAATTTAAATAATTAAAATACAATTATGTTATATCGGTATTTGGTATTAATGAAAATCTATGTGCATAATAAGATGATACTGATAAGAAGATGATATATTAATAAAAACAATGTCCCATAAAACTAGGAAATAACATAGTAAAAGCATATTTAAATTAATTAAAAAATATACATGTAATTTCAATTAAAATTACATTATTATTAAAAATGATAAACATAAAAAATACACATAAAATTATCTCATTATTAGAATCTTCGAGATAATCATAACTTCTTTCATGATCGAAGTTAACTATTGAACATTTAATATTGAATGTTTCAATAAATTGTATTGTTGAAACCTCTGTCTAGCATACTCCATATAATCAAATTCTATAGTGTTCACACGCCCCTGTAT
>ML860518.1:5012-29768 GCA_009831015.1 Picea engelmannii
GATTGAGAGGGATCTTGGAGATTCGGGCACCTGGGTTGTTCTTACCATCGCCCGATCTATATTCTTGGAGAGTTTTAGATCATTTGGAGATCTCCTTCATCAGGGTCAAACCAGCTAGGGTTTCAGTCATCCAGTGGGGCACCGTATTCAGTGGGAAATTCAGATCTACGGAGATTGAGAGGGATATTGGAGATTCGGGCACCTGGGTTGTTCTTACCATCACCCGATCTATATTCTTGGAGAGTTTCAGATCATTTGGAGATCTCCTTCATCAGGATCAAACCAACTAGGGTTTCAGTCATCTAGTGGGGCACACCATTTAGTGGAGAATTCAGATCTACGAAGTTTGAGAGTGGATTTGGAAATTTGGACATCTGGGTTTTTCTTGCAGTTGCCCGATCTATCATTTGGCATATTTCTCGGGATGATGGGACACTTTTGGTAGTAGGGCAAAATTATTCAGGGCTTCAACATTCTAGCAGGACGTGGCACTTTCTAGCTTGGAGGTTGAGCATTAGTACAGCTCAGATCTACTTGATTTAGTCCTCATTGTATATCCAGCCTTTGGAGGCTCATTTTGTATTATCGGGAGCATTTTGTAGCAGCTCATATCTATTGCTTGTACGACCATCTGAGGTTTATGCCAGATCGGTCATCTATTGTATTGATCTTCATTGCTCATAATAAAAAGGTCAGATCTTTGTTTGTGCTTCTACATCTTGAATATATTGTGATCTCCATGTGTTGATGAATCTTGTATGCACTTAAAAACTCAATAAATTAGTAGTAGTTAGTGATTCCAAGAAAGAATTTGGCTTGGGATCATTACACTCTCATGACATTGAGTCATGTCTTCCATCGCAAACTCATGGTGTTGTCTATGATTCATGGGTGAAAATATCCTTAGGTGCATCATTCCCAGGCGATTCCTCGAGTCTCACCACTCATTCACTCACTATATGGTTATTGGGCATCCCCTTTTCTATCTCAACAACCCAAATGTTCACCTCTATCAATATGTTTTTCAGTTGTGGAAAAGGTGTCTCACATGTCTTTTCCTAAGGGCCTTACCCTAGGTATGTTAGGACATCAATTTGTTTTGATGGTTAGATCTCTTTGGCTTAGCAAAATTTAGCTATTGAATCCCAACATTTGAAGACATCTAATTATTGGACTAGTTGATTTTTTTGAACCCTTGAGCCAAAAAAATTCTGATGATTGAATTAAGGCTCTTATCATTACCATTTTAGTCACTATTATGACCAAAAGTTATTTTGTGTTCTCAAGTACTTTCATTGTCGATTTCATTTTCTATGTCAATACCCAACCTTTGTAATTTCATCTATCATTCACTAGGTGTGAGCTCAATCCTCTTAATCTTGAAAGAACCTCTAGATATTTCTCATTTGAGCTTAAGAGGTCACTGAATTTTGAAAGAGCTTGTTTGATAATGTATGGGATGTGTTGGAGAATTAGAACAAAACACTTTAATCATCAAAAAAGATTTTAAATAATATTTTGAAAGAGTGGAATGAAATTTTATTTTATTCATGTTGGAAGTATCAAGATTCAAATTTTATTTCATGGTAGTGGTATAACATATTATTTGATGTTAATTTTACATGTATAACAATTAGCTGGAAAGTTGTACGTCACATTTGAGACAATTGGGAACTAGTTTAGATCTAACCTTTGTTTTAATGAGCTCGCATTCTAGTTTCCACCTACATACCTCAAGTGTGATCCATAGGATCTTCCTAACCTATTTTTCTTCCACTTTATGTATGAGGGAAACTTTTCATCTATTTACATTCAAGAACCAAGTGAAGTTCTTAGAACCATTGGAAAATGGTTTGTGTTGTTCTCCACTTGTCCTTTCTATGAAATATAATATTCTTCAATCTCTATGTCCTTTTCCTATAGGTTTTTCTTAAGGTATAATCTTCATATAAAATTTTATTTTACACACAAAAAATGGTACTCTTATGATAAATAACTCCTAAATTTTTAAGAAAACTCCTAAATCTTTATTTCATTGCTAACAAAACATTTATACCAACTATGAGACTTTACCATAAGTTTTTGCAAACATAGAAAACACATATATTTTAAACACAAATTAATATAAAAGAAAAATTGTAAAGAGAAAGGTGATGTGTGAGACACCAATAAAAAAAAATGTAAAGGTTTCAAACATTGCTAAAGTAGAACATTGTATAGATATCCTAAAGTGAAAACTTTCTCCAAAAGTTTAATGCTTCACAATTTTAAAATTATATAATATAGAAGATAAAAATCTAGACTAAAGTAAAGTATTATATTAATAAATCACAACTAACTCTAAACTAAACTCCAAATGCAAAATGTAAATATAATGTGTTTTTTTCACAGGTGCTAACATAAAGATTTGGATCACTACACCAAAACACATAAATAAATGTGAATCAATGAATATATACATCAAAATGAAGTAAATTAATCTAAATCTTAAACAAAAAAAAATTCAATTGATTCTTTAAAACTTTACATCATCCAACTTTATATTCCACATTAAATCTTCACAAAATTATAAACTAAAATAACTTTATTTTTAAAAACACAAAATAAAAATAAAAAAAATTAATTAAATTTGAAACCAAAACTAAATCATATATTTATTTAGAAAAATCACCCAACAAAATGAAAAATTAGAATTAAATTCAAAATCAAAACTAAACATGAAATCCTAATACCTCATATCTTAATTTATAAAAAACATGAGATCCTAATACCTCGTATCCTAATTTATAAAAGACATGAGATCTTAGTACCTCATATCCTTATTTATAAATAAGACAAAATAAATTAAGAAATCATGATTAAATTGAAATGAAAACTAAAAAAGTACAAGCCATGGAAAAGGGACAACTATGATTAAATTTTAGATCAAAACTGAAAAAGCATAAGAACCTAGTTGTCCTGCCTCTTATGGAAAAGTGAACTGTTGAGAAAGGAATTTTGTCATTAGCTAAAGAGATATCTTCTAGTGAAAATTTCTAAAAAGTTTAACTTTTTACAATTTTAAAATCGAGTAAGCTAACTCAACTTTTTACAATTTTAAAATCGAGTAAGCTAACTCCGGAGAAATCTTCCCTCCCGAGCCTACTCCCTCCAGCATATATCTTTCTGATTTCCAGCGACTCCACGTTCGTGCTATGGCACTAACCCCCAGAAGCTGCAGCCCGTCGTCAACCTGTACTTGGACCGTCCCTTAATTTTAATTAATTGCAATTACAGATTGGCAAATGGACTATGGATGAGGGCATGCTTCAAAACCAAATTCAATTTTGAATGTTCAAATGAGCGGAAAACAAATCCATGCCCATTCCTCATTTGAAATTTGACTACCTTCTCAAATCGAAATTCTACGTATCCAGCGTTTAGAGCTTTCCCATTTAGAGCTTTCCTGGATTATCTGAACAACCAAGACCAATGGAAATTCTGAAGGTATTCAATTTGTAGAGGCCGATATAGATGTTTCCTTGCAAGACTTTGGAGATCACTATCCACCAATTCTTTGCAGTGATTACTTTATCCAGAACGTTCCCAGATCGGAAACGATCAGACTCTCCACTTCTTCTGATTCAGGTTTTTTATTCACCTGAAATCAGAACGTAATTAGTACACTTGAATCCTTAACTTTATTGAATCCTATACATGTATACTAATCAGATAGAATATTTACAATATATGGTTGGATTTTCAGGTAACGCGTCTAAAATTCGGAGGAATCGTACTGGGTATACGTCTCAACCATTGCATGACTGATGGCGTTTTAATCGCCCGATTTCTGAAATCTGTGGGTGAAATGGCCAGAGGGGCGGCAAGCCCTAATATTCCTCCAGTTTGGGATAGAAAAATCCTGTGACCCAGAATGAAGCCTTTGATCAAATACCCCCGCCATGAATACGATTACGTGGAAGACAAACATGGAGAGTCGTTGAGAGCATATGCAGAGGAGATGAATTTTAAATCCTTCTTTTTTGGGTCGAAAGAAGTTGAAGCTTTGAAACGACATGTAGAAGGAACCAAGTGCTCTGCATTCGAAGTATTATCGGTCTGCCTGTGGCAATCTAGAACAAAGGCTCTCAATATCCCCGCCCACCAAGAGTTGAGATTAATCTTTGCTCTGGACGCTCGTTCTCGATTTCAACCGCCTCTTCCAGCAAGTTTCTATGGAAATACGATAAGTTTTGCTTGCGCTCAGGCAAAAGTTGGGGATCTAAGTGACCAGCTGCTGTCCTTCGTTGTTAAATTAATCAAAGAAGCCAAAAGAATGATTGATGAAGAATACATGCGGTCTGTGATCGATATGATGGAAGTGAAAGCGCAACCACTCGTCAAAGCTAGTGGTTTTTATTTTGTGAGTGAGATGAGCAAACTTGAGCTTGGAGAAGCGAATTTTGGGTGGGGAAAACCGGTGTATGCGGGTGTTGGGAAGCCACCGGCAGTCTTAATATTCACGTATTTTTCTAGATCCTATTTGAGAGACTCTGAAGGGATAGTAATTCCAGTTTATCTGTCGTCTATTGCGATGGGGAAATTCGAAGAAAATATAAATAAATTGATGAATTAGAAATGCCTGCAGTGCGTACCGTGATTGCGATCTTCTTTCAGAGTCGTGATTCGTGAACGGTTTCCACAAAGTCCAGGCGGATTGAAAATAAACATTGAAATAATTATATCTGGATAAAGGTCTGATTGTTTTTTACAGTCTAGAAGGTTTTATTTTTTTTATTTTTATTATAGG
This sequence comes from Picea engelmannii, assembly GCA_009831015.1. NCBI lineage: Eukaryota > Viridiplantae > Streptophyta > Pinopsida > Pinales > Pinaceae > Picea > Picea engelmannii. The sequence goes on from ML860518.1 coordinate 9,802, forward strand.
TTTTGTATTTTTGTTATTCTTATTATAGCTGTAGGTAGACTTTAAAGTCTACCGTAATTGTTGTGTAATTAATTTTTTTTTACTTTTAAATAATTTTCAATTTTTTTCAATTTGTTTGCCATAAATATATTTTTTTTTAAAGTCTCACAAAATTTATCTATTAAATAAATTATTCATTTTACTTTTAAAAAATTTGCAATTTGTTTTTGGACTTTTTTCCATAAATTTTTCAAATTCTCACAGAATTTATCTATTAAATTAATTATTTTTTAAATGGAAAAGTAAATTTTACATTTTCTAAATATAAATTTATATATTTTGTAATTAGTTGTTAATTTGATTAGACAATTTTAAGTGGTTTTATACTTAATTGTGATTTAAAAAACAATTTTAAAAATTAAAAATTAAAAAAATCAAACAATTTGTCATGCCTCCTTATTAATTACGACTATGGAGTAGGCTAACTTGGAGCAATCTTCCCTCCGGAGCCTACTCCCTCCGAGAGGTAGCTTTCTGCTTTCCGACGACACCTTGTTCATGTTGTGGCACTATCCCCCAGAAGCTGCCAGGATTTCATAGTGTCCCATGGCATGCATCCATCCATCTAGTTTTTCATTATTGCACCCTCAACCACGTTTGTTGTCGGCACCCAGATCTACTCACTGCATCGTCGATCGATGATCCCGTTGTCACCCTATACTTGGATCGTATCGTCATTTTAATTAATTGAAGCTATAGGTTGGTAGATGGACGAGGGCATGCTTCAAAACAAAATTCAATTTTGAATGTTCAAATGAGTGGAAAACAAATCCACACCCATTCCTCATTTGAAATTTGACTACCCTCTCAAATCGAAATTCTGCGTATCCAACGTTCAGAGCTTTCCTGGATTATCTAAACGGCCAGGACCAATGGAAATTTTGAAGGTCTTTGCCAGTTTGAGCATAGAATAGGTGCATTCGAGAAGGAAAACACCAGAGCCCTTTATATCAAGGTACTTTGTCGTATTTCTAAAAACCTCCACGTAATTTACAACATAAGAGAATAGCAAAGTCTTTGTTTCACTCTAAAGCATGGGTTTCATCGCAACTGAGGAAGAAGATGGTCGTCTTGATGAAGAATAGATCCAACTCGAAGAGGAAGGGTTTTTTCAGCAACCCTTCTTGTATTGAGTTGAAACTTGGGATGGGTTGGATCTTAAGTTCCGAATTAAAACTCGGCAAGGCCTTTAAGGAGAAATGTGAGGAAGAAATGGGTTTACCTTCTTAGGTTATGAGTGTTAATGGAGGTGGTAAGTGCTCAGTTGCAGATTAGTGCCATCATTTTCGATAATAAACGTCTAAGTGGTTGTAATCGTCAACACATGACATTGAGTCCAAATTACTTCATAGAAATTATTCTATATGAATACTCCTCATCATGCCCGCTGCCTATTGAAGGATCATTAGATATTCCAATAGCAAGGAATCATTCCATGCAACATTTCTTGGAGAAGAACTAGGATAGGTACCTTAAATACTTCATACATATACAAACCAACTTTTATACAAGCCAAATTTTTTAGTATTATGCAGGAATGCGCATTTAATGGAGATTGAGGCAAGGATGGTCTTTGACAACACTGAGAACGTTGGTGCAGGTAATGAGAATTTGCTATATTTTTTCCCTCTTTCAAATGAGTATTGTAGGATCCACGAAGTTGGGAGGATAGGGTGGGCTTTAGAATCCGAAGCATAAAAACTATCAGGGAGTCATCTTTAATATTGGACTATCTCCAAGACTCCACGATAGATAATAGTAGAAGATCTCTTTAATAATTTTCTCATTGATGTTGTACTATATGATGCCTCATTACTATTCTGCTCTTCTGGTGGTCGTGTTGTCAATGGTGGCCTTACTGTGTATGAGTGAGGCCGCATATAGTCCAAATGTGAGAGATATCTTGGTGAGCAAGGAGTTTCAAGTATCGATGGGGAAATCATGGATGTATCGTCCCCGACCATCAACCCCACTATCGAGCAACATTACTACGTGAAACATACACTTATATAGAATATACATTAAATCAATTTAACACATTTTAACATAGAGTTACTACATCATGCAGACTTAAAGAGAATTGACAATAATCCCACTCGCAATGAAATACATGATAATATTACAAGCATCACAGATACGCATTTTAATTAAGTACATAATTAAACACATAATGATACTTATCTTTGAAACTGGATTAACTCCACCAACTGCATGCAGACCTTCCATGACCCTCCCAGCTTTAGACCACACTGCTCATCACTCTCAGCAGTAGGTCACCCCCGAGCTGGGACTAAGCTCCACCGAGCAAGTGAATCATAGGCTAGGCAAGGTCAACAGGAAAAAAAACAGTTTTTGAGGATGGATTATCTCCCAGGAGCCACTTATGCCCACTGCTCACAGACTCTCATTCCCCACATGCCTGTCCCACCCCAGGAGTATACACCTTCACTTTCACCAAGACAGTCCTTCGACTGCTAAACCTCCCCTGCATTGGGCTTCAACAACAGGTCGGACCAGAATTCTTAGAGCTCTATGGAAACTATAGGACCCCTTCCAAGAGTTCTCACTTCCTTCATGCACTCTCTCACCTGGAGAGAGTTTCTCACAGGCTTGACAACTTGCTTCTTCAACCAAAACCACCTCTCTCACCTGGAGAGAGTGTCACACGTAGGCCTGACAACCTGGTTCTTCATCTCTATTCCATCACAAGGAGAAAAACAATGAGGCTCAATAAGGAACATATGAAGACAACAAATCATGCTCAGCCAAGGGACTACGTGGCCACAACAACCCGCATTTATAACACACATGGCATAGACAATTATGGTATGCTTAGGTTTCACAGAAGACGCGGGTCAGCTTCATAAGTGTGTGGATATGCATAGGTCTAGTGTAGAGACAAAACGTTTCTCGGGAAGGATTCCAACAAACTCAGATGGAGTATGGAAGAATCACATAATGACTCAGGTGATGGATTTCGGGTTTCAAAGCTGCATGAGGTATGTAGAAATTAGACGTGGAGGTAACATGGTTCAGACAACAGATGTAAGAAACCCCCATCAGGGCTCAATTCTTGGGTTAAATTGCATGTTCCTGGGCCGACACATGTCGCGCATGAAGCTTTATGCACTCCATCAAGTATGCATTCCCTTTTCCAGGAACTTAGGATAAAAATAACATGTTTTTCACATAGCTTTGGAATAATAATAAATTATTATTAAAGGACTTAAGCCCTCAAGCTTAGCCCCTCTTCCAACCTTTCAACCCCTTTTCCCTTACCCATTATGTGGAATCTTAGTCCCCCATCACTCTTTCTTCGTGGTCGGTTGGCATGCAATGATGTTTATATATTATATTAATGATCTAGATAATTACATATACAAAATCAGGCTCCTTTCCTTAACACTTAGTGACGCAGACCCCCTTCCTCAAGGGGTCCAACTGACCTCTCGGCCTAAGTATATATTACAAAACTGAGCCGGAATGTCTCTTCTTGTCCATGTTGGAACCCTTGCAACAAATAACCCACAGCCCTTCAACAGGACCCCGCCTGCAATATGACCGCATGAAGTTGTATGCACTCCATCAAGTATGCATTCCTCCCCCAATGTGACCACGCAATATGACCACAGACCCAAATCTATGGACACTTCGCAATTTCGTGGATGTTTAGGTGAAGTGACTCAACACTTCCACCTTTGAAACCCCAAAACTCGATTAGGGCCTAGCAAAGGCTAGCTCCCCCTTTCAATGTAGTTGACGTGACCTCCACTGAGAACTAGATCCCAACCTTTAAATTTCTGCTGGGATTTTATAATTTGGGAAATCTACGAACAATGCTTCCCCTTTCCTTTCAAAACCCTGAATCCCAAAATCCAGTGACCCAGATCCAATGGTCCGGATCTGCCGCAAACCGACATCCCTAGTTGCTTGTTAACGGTCTCCTTTTCGGGGATTCGAAAATGATGTGTGCGCCTTTCCTCCGGTGCTAATTTTCCTGAACCGTACATGTCCTAATAAACGATTCACAGAGCACGTTAATCAATGCCTCAGATATCTTGTGAGTATTACACACTGGAGGAAACTTCTCTTAACCTCCTCACATCTTATCATGATCGGACGATTCTCATGGTTTCAACACTCTCCCTTGGAAGTGCTCCACCATTCACTTGAGCTTCGATGAACCTTTGGTAATTCTTCCAGACATCAATCCATCTGAACTTAGAGTTTTGAGAGAATTTAATCTCTACCTCCCTTCGATCTATTCAAAGGATCTAACCCTCATGAGCTTAGGTTTCTTTGTTGGCTTCCAGATTCAAAGAATCCCCACATGCACACTTAGCAGGACTCTATGATAACCTCCAGTTATCCACGATGTTAACTCTGTGCACTCCTCGCAACAAAGATTCTCCAACCACTCTGTGGGATTGAATAATTTCAATTCCTCTCTTAGTTTGTGCACTCCTTGCACAACTTTGTGCCTCAACCACACCTCTGTTGATGTAAGCCAACGTTAACCCTTCTGATATTTCTGAGATAAAACTCAGAACTCTATCACACACTCTATGCGAACCTTTCACTGCACTCCTTGCAGGAATTCTCAGGAAGAGAAACCATTGAAACTTATACTTCTACTCTCACAGACTTCATGTATTCACCATGAAATCACTAGCATACAGATAGCATTGAAACAAATGCATAATAGAGAAATATAAGAAAACTATAACATACCATTCAAAAGATACAAACAATATTCATCACAACACACAAAACTTGGATCAAAGCTTCTTTATATTTTGAGATCATAATAAAGGAGGTAGGATATTTCGTATCATTCTCTTAGGCCACAGTGTCATAGGAAACTCCATATTGAGTGCCCCCTTCTTTGTATTTTCATTTTCATAACTGGAGCAAAGAGAGCAAAGAATAGGCCTCACCTTCAAAAGATAGAATGCGCATATACAAAAGGAAAAATGTACATATATGGAAGAGATCTTCCATAAATGCACATTTTTATTTTCTGTAAATGTGCATATATGGAAGCTCTCTTCCATATATGCACATTTTGGATTTTGTATATGCGCATTTTGGCTTCCATAAATGAATATTTATGGAAGCCAAAATGCATATATACGGAAGAGAGATTTATGGAAGCCAAAATGTGAATATACGGAAGCTCTCTTCCGCATATGTGCATTTTATCTTCCGTAAATGATAATTTTGGATTCCGTAAATGCACATTTTTTCCTTCCGTAAATGCGTGCATATATAGAAACTCTCTTCTGTATATGCACAATTTGTCTTCCGTATATGCACATTTACAAAAGCTCTCTTCCGTATATATAGAGCTTCCGTATATGCACATTTTGGATTTCTTAAATTTTCATATGCTAAAATGCACATATACGGAATCTCTATTCCATATATGCGCATTTTGGCTTCTGTATATGCACATTTTTTCCTTCTGTATATGCGCATTTATGAAATCTCTCTTCTATATATGCACATTTTGGCTTTCATAAATGTGCATATACAGAAGCCAAAATACACATATAAGGAAGCTCTCTTCCACATATGCGCATTTTGGCTTCCGTATATGCACATTTTTTCCTTCTGTAAATGCACATATATGGAAGCCGAAATACGAATATACAGAAGAGATCTTTCGTATATGCGCATTTTGGCTTTCGTATATGTGCATTTACGAAAGACAAAATGTGCCTATACAGAATCTATCTTCCATATATGTGCATTCTATCTTTTGTATATGCGCATTCTATGTTCTGAAGGTGAGGCCTATACATTTCTCTCTTTTCTCCAGTTATGAAAATGAAAATACAAAGAAGGGGGCACTCAATATGGAGTTTCCTATGACACTATGGCCTAAGAGAATGATACGAAATATCCTACCTCCTTTATTATGCTCTCAAAATATAAAGAAGCTTTGATCCAAGTTTTGTGTGTTGTGATGAATACTATTTGTATCTTTTGAATTGTATGTTACAGTTTGCTTATATTTCTCTGTTATGCATTTGTTTCAATGCTATCTGCAAGGATGATTTTAAGGATGTAAATTTATTTTAGAATGTAGAAACCTTGGCGAATCTTACTAATCATTCATATTCCAACTATAAATGTTTGGCGATGTTTTTGTAAAAATATTCAAATTTCTAAGGATTTTATATAGTTCTTATAAAATATTGGTGATTTTTATGGTAAAATAATTTTATCCTATATAATTTGGGCGAATCATTTTTAAAATAGTGAATCTCATTTTTGGAAAAACAATGGAAAATTAGCCCATGAGCGAAATTTAGCCCCTAAAATCATTCTTGGCTATCTGTATGCTAGTGATTTCATGGTGAATACATTAAGTTTGTGAGAGTAGAAGTAAAAGTTTCAATTGTTTCTCTTCCTGAGAATTCCTGCAAGGAGTGGAGTGAAAGATCCACATAGAGTGCGTGACAAAGTTCTAAGTTTTATGTCAGAAAGATCACAAGGGGTAACATTGGCTTATATCACCAAAGGTGTGGCTGAGGCACAGATTCGGGCAAGGAGTGTGTAGGCTAAGAGAGGAATTGAATTTCTTCAATCCCACAGAGTGGTTGGAGAATATTTGTTGCGAGGAGGGCACAAAGTTAACATCGTGGATAACTGGAGGTTATCACAGAGCTGTTCTAAGTGTGTGTGCAGGGATTCTTTGAATCCATAATCCCGCAAAGAAACCTAAGCTCATGAGGGTTAGAGCCTTCAAATAGCTCGAAGGGAGGCAGAGATTAAATTTGCTCAAAACTCTAAGTTCAGACGGGTTGACGTCTAGAAGAATTACCAAAGGTTCATCGAAGCTCAAGTGAACGGTGGAGCACTTCCAAGGGAGAGTGTCTAAACCACGAGAATCGTCCGATTGTGATAATATGCGAGGAGGTTAAGAGAAGGTTCCTCCGGTGTGTAATACTCACAAGAGATCTGAGCCATTGATTAACATGCTCTGTGAATTGTTGATTAGGACGCATATGGTTCGGGAAAATTGGCACCAGAGGAAAGGTGCACGCATCATTTTCAAATACTCGAAAAGATGAATGCCGACAAGTAGCCAAGGCCGTCAGTTTGTGGTAGATATGGACCATTGGATCTGAGTCACTGGATTTCAGGAGTCGGGGTTTTGAAAGGAAAGGGGAAGAATTGTTCATAGATTTCCCAAATTGCGAAATCCCGGGAGAAATTTAAAGGTTGGGATCTAGTTCTCAGTGGAGGTCACGTCAATTGCGTTGAAATGGGGAGCTAACCTTTGCTAGGCCCTAATCAGGTTTTGGGGTTTCAAAGGTGGAGGTGTTGAGTCGCTTCACCTCAACATCCCTGAAACTACAATGTGCAAAGTGAGATGGAGTTGGTTCCGTGGTCATATCGCGCGGTCGTATTGGGGAAGGACCCGTGCCTGGCACCTCTTCGTCCAGGCGGGGTTCTATTGAAGGCCCATGGATTATTTGTTGCAAGGGTTTCAACATGTACCAGAAGAGCCATTTTGGCTTAGTGTTGTAAAATATCCTTAGGCCGAGAGGTCATCCAGACCCCTTGAGGAAGGGTGTTTGTGTAACTAAGTGTCAAGGACATGACCCTGATTTTGTATGTGTAATTATGCAAATCATTAATATAATATATAAACCTCGTTCCATGCCGACTGACCACAAAGTAAGAGTGATGGGGGACTAAGATTCCACATAATAGATAAGGGAAAAGGGTTTGAAAGGTTGGAAGAGGGGCTAATATATAGGGCTTAAGTCCTTGAATAATATTTTTTTATTATTCAAAAGCTATGTGAAAAACATGTTATTTTTATCCAAAGTTCCTGGAAAAGGGAATGCATACTTGATGGAGTGCACGTAGCTTCATGGGCAACATGTGTAGGCCCAAGAACATGCAAGTTAACCGAAGAATTGAGTTGTGATGGGGGTTCATCCTCCATTCTTGCATCTGATGTCTGAACTGTGTTACCTCTAGGTCTGATCGCTGCATACCTCATGGAAACCCAAAATCCATAACCTGAGTCGTTATGTGATTATTCCATATTTCATCTGAATTCATTGGAATCCTTCCCAAGAACTGTTTTGTCTCTACACTGGACCTCTGCATAGCCACGCACTTATGAAGTCGACCCGTGTCTTCCATGAAACCTGAGCATACCATAATTGTCTATGCCATGTGTGTTATAACTGTGGATTGTTGTGGCCACGTAGTCCCTTGGCTGGGCATGATTTTTTGTCGTCATATGTTCCTTGTTGAGCCTCTCTGTTGTCCTCCTTGTGCTGGAATGGAGCTGAAGAACCATGTTTCTAGGCCTGTGTGCAACACTCTCTCCAGGTGAGAGAGGTGGTTGTGGTTGAAGAAGCAAGTTTTCAGGCCTGTGAGCAACTCTCTCCAGGTGAGAGAGTGCACAGAGGAAGTGAGAACTCCTGGAATGGGTCCTGTAGTTTCCATAGAGCTCGAAGAATTCTGGTCCGGCCTATTGTTGAAGCCCAAGGCAGGGGAGGTTTAGCAGTCGAAGGACTATCCTGGTGATAGTGAAGGTGTGTATTCCTGGGGTGGGAGAGGCATGTGGGGAATGAGATTCTGTGATAAGTGGGCATAAGTGGCTCCTGGGAGAGAATCCATCCTCATAAACTATGTGTCTTCCTATTGACCTTGCCTATCCTAGGATTTCCTTGCTCGGTGGAGCTTAGTCCTAGCTCGGAGGTGACCCACTGCTGAGAGTGATGAGCAGTGTGGTCTAAAGCTGGGAGGTTCATGGAAGGTCTACACGAAGTTGGTGGAGTTACTCCAGTTTCAAAGATACGTATCATTATGTGTTTAATTATGTACTTAATTAAAATGCATATATGTGATTCTTGTAATATTATCATGTATTTCGTTGCAAGTGGAATTATTGTTAATTCTATTTAAGTCTGCATGATGAGTAACTCTATGTTAAAATGTGTTAAATTGATTTAATGCATATTGTGTATAAGTGTATGTTTGGCATAGTAGTGTTGCTCGACAGTGGGGTTGATGGTTGCAGACATTACATCCATGCTTTCCCGATCGATACTTGAAACTCCTTTCTCGCCAAGATATCTCTCACGTTTGGACTATTCGTGACCTCACTCATACACAATAAGGGCGCCATTGACAACACAACCACGAGAAGAGAAAAAGAGTAATGAGGCATCATATAGTACAACATCAATGAGAAAATTATTAAAGAGAGCTTCTACTATTATATATCGTGGAGTCTTGGAGATAGTCCAATATTAAAGACGACTCCCTGATAGTTGTTATTCTTTTGATTCTAAAGACCACCCTATCCTCCCAAATCCGTGGATCCTACAATATTCATTTGAAAGCGGGAAAAAATATAGCAAATTCTCATTACCTGCACCAACGTTTTCAGTGTTGTCAAAGGCCATCCTTGCCTCAATTTCAATTAAATGCGCATTTCTGCATAATACTAAAAACATTGGCTTGTATAAAAGTTGGTTTGTATAAGTAAGAAGTATCTAAGGTACCTATCCCAACGCTTCTCCAAGAAATGTTGCAGGGAATGCTTCCTTGCTATTGGAATATCTGATGATCCTGCAATAGGCAGCGGGTATCATGAGGATTATTCATACGGAATAATTTTTATGAAGTAATTTGGAATCATTGTCATGTATTGACGATTACAACCACTTAGACATTTATTATCGAAAATGATGGAACTAATCTGCAACTATGCGCTTACCACCTCCATTAACACTCATAACCTAAGAAGGTAAACCCATTTCTTCCTCACATTTATCTTTAAAGGCCTTGCCGAGTTTTAATTCGGCACTTAAGATCCAATCCATCCCAAGTTTCAATTCAATACAAGAAGGGTTGCTGAAAAAACCCTTCCTCTCCGAGTTGGATCTATTGTTCATCAAGTCGGCGATCTTCTTCCTCGGTTGCGATGAAACCCACACCTCAGAATGAAAATAAGACTTTTCTATTCTCTTATGTTGTAAATTACGTGGAGGTTTTTAGAAATGCGACAAAGTACCTTGATACAAAGGGCTCCGATGTTTTCCTTCTCGATTGCACCTATTCTATGCTCAGATTGGCGATGACCTTCAAAATTTCCATTGGTCCTGACCATTCAAATAATCCAGGAAAGCTGTAAATGTTGGATACGCAGAATTCCGATTCGAGAGGGTAGTCAAATTTCAAATGAGAAATGGGCGCGGATTTGTTTTCGCTCATTTGAACATTCAAAATTGAATTTTGTTTTGAAGCATGCCCTCGTCCATCTACCAACCTGTATTTGCAATTAATTAAAATGATGATACGGTCCAAGTATAGGGTCACGGCGGGATCATCTATCGATGATGCAGTGAGTAGATCTGGGTGTTGGCAACAAACGTGGTTGAGGGTACAAAAACAAAAAACTATATGGATGGACGCATGCCATGGGGCACTACAAAATGCTAACAGCGTCTGGGGGATAGTTCCATAGCACGAATGAGGAGTTGTCGAAAAGTGGAAAGCTACATGTCGGAGGGAGTAGGCTTGGGAGGGAAGATTGCTCCGAGTTAGCCTACTGAATAGTCATAATTAATAAGGAGGCATGACAAATTGTTTGATTTTTTAATTTCTAATTTTTAAAATTATTTTTTAAATCACAATTAAGTATAAAACCACTTAGAATTGTCTAATCAAATTAACAACTAATTACAAAATTTAAATTTAAATTTAGAAAATTTAAAATGTACTTTTCAATTTAAAGAATAATTAATTTAATAGATAAATTTTGTGAGAATCTGAAAAATTTATGGAAAAAGTGAAAAAACAAATTGCAAATTTTTTAAAAGCAAAATGAATAATTAATTTAATAGATAAATTTTGTGAGACTTTCAAAAAAAATTGTATTTATGGAAAAAAAATTTGAAAAAAATTGAAAATTATTTAAATGTAAAAACAAATTAATTACACAACAATTACAGTAGACTTTAAAGTCTACATGAAACTATAATAAAAATAACAAAAACAAAACCTATAATAAAAATAACAAAAATAAAACCTTCTAGGGTGTAAAAAACAATCAGACCCTTATCCAGATATAATTATTTCAATGTTTACTTTCAATCCTCCTGGCCTTTGTGGAAACCGTTCACGAATCACGACTCTGAAAGAATATCGTGATCGTGGTGCACACTGCAGGTGTTTATAATTCATCAATTTGTTTATATTTTCTTCGAATTTCCCTATCGCAATAGACGACAGATAAACCGGTATTACTATCCCTTCAGAGTCTCTCAAATAGGATCTAGAAAAATACGTGAAGATTAAGACTGTCGACGGTTTCCCAACACCCGCATACACCAGCTTTCCCCACCTAAAATCTTCTTCTCTAAGCTTAAGTTTGCTCGTCTCACTCACAAAATAAAAACCACCAGCTTTGACGAGTGGTCGCCCTTTCACTTCCATCATATCGATCACAGACTGCATGTATTCTTCATCAATCATTCTCTTGGATTGTTTGATTAATTTAACAACGAAGGACAGTGGTTGGTCACTTAAATCCATAGCTTTTTCCTGAGCGCAAGAAAAAATTATCGTATTTCCATAGAAACCTACTGGAAGAGGCAGCTGAAATCGAGAACGAGCATCCAGAGCAAAGATTAATCTCAACTCTTGGTTGGCAGGGATATTGAGTGCCTTTGCTCTAGATTGCCACAGGCAGGCCGATAATACTTTGAATGCATAGCACTTGATTCCTTCTACATGTTGTTTCAAAGATTCAACTTCTTTCGACCCCAAAAGGAAGGATTTAAAATTCATCTCCTCTGTAGATGCTCTCAACGACTCTCCATGTATGTCTTCCACATAATCGTACTCATGGTGGGGGTATTTTATCAAAGGCTTCGTTCTGGGTCGCAGGATTTTTCTATTCCAAACTGGAGGAATCTTAGGGTTTGCCGCCCCTCTGGCCATTTCACCCATAGCTTTAAGAAATCGAGCAATTAAAATACCATCACTCATGCAATGGTTGAGACGTATCCGCATTTTAGATGCGTCCACATGAATAAAAAACCTGAATTAGAAGAAGTGGAGAGTCTGTGATCATTTTCGATCCGGGAACATTCTGGATAAAGTAATGACTGTGAAGAATTGGTCGATAGAGATATCCAAAGTCTTCCAAGGAAACATCTGTATTAGCCTCTACAAATTGAATACCTTCAGAATTTCCATTGGTCTTGGTTGTTCAAATAGTCCAGGAAAGCTCTAAACAGGAAATCTCTAAACGCTGGATACGAAGGTAGTCAAATTTCAAATGAGGAATGGGCACGGATTTTCTTTTCACTCGTTTGAACATTCAAAATTGAATTTGGTTTTGAAGCATGCCCTGATCCATCATCCATCCACCAATCTGTAATTTCAACTAATAAAATTAAGGGATGGTCCAAGTACAGGTTGACGGCGGGCTGCAGCTTCTGGGGATAGTGCCACCAACGTTCATACTAATTTGGGTTTCAGTGGTAATTTGGTGAATCGCCAGGTAGGGAGAGCGGAAGTTCCCTCTCCTCCCTCCCCCAACACGAAAAATAATAATGAAATAAATTAAAAAAACAAGAATAGTTGCCTTCCCTCGCCCACATACTCCACATATATCTGAACTAAATTCAGACATTCAAACCACATAACCTCTTCCCACGAGCGGCCTCTCAATACCATTGAAGGTAAGGTGGGTGTAAATATGATAATGCCAGAGCTGGATTGTAGTGACACCCAAATGATTTTCAGAAGGCTCCATCTGATGGGTATCTGATATTTCTTCAAAACCTGTAAGTTCCATGTAAATCCACCTGTTCCTTTTCACCATCATAAGATCTCATCTCATTAGATATCATATCATTATATTTGTGTGTGTGTTTTCCATTTTTTGGTTAAGGACTATTAGCAAATCCACTCATACTTGGGCCCTTTTCAGGTCAGTTCCCATAGGTTTTTATTCTGAATTAGCTCTGACTGCCATTAAAGCTTCTTCAGGCATGTTCTTACAGACTATTATATTAAGGACATATGGAGCGATGATAACATTTATTCAGGTCACATGCCCATATATTGCTATGTTAAGGAAAATTCCCAATATAGGTGTGTCCGCAGACCGATTTGTGGTCATGTGACTGATATTGATCTTAATAGTCCATGTGAGGTTGTTATTATTTACTCGATATGTTTCTCGAAGGGCGTTTCTGAATACTTTCTATTTAGTTACCATAGTGCATGGAAGAGATTTTATCGTTCCCAAAGAATATAAGCTGATGACTTTTTTTAGCAGTATAAATGGACACTAGGGCACTTCATGGGAATTGAACTAGAGATTGGTAGAGATTGCTGGTTCTTAGGAGCTGCCCAAGCCATCATCATCATTATCCTTTGGACTTGTTCTCCTTGCCTATATATATTTGGTATATTGAGTGTTTCTTTGGATCTATTTCATACCATCATGCTATTGCCTCTAAATTAAGTAATGAACATAAACTGGCATATATCCACCTTAGCCCTGGATCTATGGTTCACTGATCGGTATACAAAAATCAAGGTGCCGAATTTAATGTTTTTCACCCATAAAACCTATGTAATGGTACCTTGATGTTTTTGATATGCCTTTATGCATAACAGGTACAGGGTCAAGATGGATCTAAAGTACTTGAGAACTCCTTAGTTGAAGATCTCGTCTCATGTGATTTATTATATACTAGCCCAAACCCATCTGACCCTAGGTCTGATATATGCACCTCGAGGTCGCATATCTCGAATCTGAGGAATCGTGGAAGAAGAAGGCAGGCATTAATAATTGTATTTTAATTTGGCTACGGGGTGAAGAAATTGCTAATGTGTCTGGCCTAAGAGGCGGTATGATTTCAATTCGTTTCCCTTTTAGTTCTATTTTTATTTCTTGAGCGGTTTTTGATATTTTATTCTTACACAAAGTCATTTGCCTCATATCCTCATCCACACCCAAATTTTCTCAAAAATCTGAAGAACCCACCAAGCTTACCATACCCTAATTCTTTTAGCAATCAAAGCCTTTGGAATTTTGGTAGTTTCTCTACATTTATTGGAAAATAATTTGTGAGTGGTATTCTCTAAAGTGTGTCATAAAGTTTCTAACGTTCTCATTATAATTCGGACTAAAAACTATTCTTTAATCTTTTTTCTACTATTTATCACATTGTGGGTAATTTGTAATCTACCTTCCTTTAAAATCCATAGTTATTGTTTTTACCCGTATGTTACCTATAAATGTAATATGTTCTGTGAAATTGTTCAATCCATGTATTTTTTTTTTTTAATTAATTCAGTTTTGTTATGATATTGGTTTACGAGCTTCTGGTTCATAATTATTTTTGTACCTACCGCTGTGTACTGCATTTCGTCTTCTGAATCTTGTCTGGTGAATATGAATAGGTGTGTATGGTTTTGCAAGCATCCATGTGTGTGTGGTAGTTCTGAAGCTCTTCAAATTTTTGGCACCAGGCACATTGTTTGAGCAATTCCCGGTTAGACGAGAGGCGAAGAAATCGTCCTTGGATTCAGTGAGTTTTTATTTGAAATGAAAGGTTTATAAAATTATATTTAAACATGAAAGTTTTGGAAACCCATAAATGTTGATAAGTGAAGAAATTGTTCTCGATTCAATGAGTTTATTGTTTGATATCTATGCACACACGAAAAATGTTATGATAAATATAGGTAGGACGAACATAGTCCCTTGGCTGAGCATGATTTGTTGTCATCATATGTTCCTTTTTTAGCCTCTCTGTTGTCCTCCTTGTGTTGGAATGGAGCTAAAGAACCGATTTTTCAGGCCTGTGTGCAACACTCTCTCCAGGTGAGAGAGGTGGTTGTGGTTGAAGAAGCAAGTTGTTAGGCCTATGAGCGACTCTCTGCAGGTGAGAGAGTGCATGGAGGAAGTGAGAACTCCTGGAAGGGGTCCTGTAGTTGCCACAGAGCTCGAAGAATTTTGGTCTGGCCTGTTGTTGAAGCCCAAGGTAGGGGAGGTTTAGTAGCCGAAGGACTGTCCTGGTGATAGTGAAGGTGTGTATTCCTGGGGTGGGAGAGGCATGTGGGGAATGAGAGTCTATGAGCAGTGGGCATAAGTGGCTCCTGGGAGAGAATCCATCCTCATAAACTGTGTGTCTTCCTGTTGACCTTGCCTAGCCTAGGATTCCCTTGCTAGGTGGAGCTTAGACCTAGCTCGGGGGTGACCTACTGCTGAGAGTGATGAGCATTGTGGTCTAAGGCTGGGAGGTTTGTGGAAGGTCTACACGCAATTAGTGGAGTTACTCCAGTTGCAAAGATAAGTATCATTATGTGTTTAATTATGTACTTAATTAAAAAGAATATTTGTGATGCTTGTAATATTATCATCTATTTCGTTGCAAGTGGAATTATTGTTAATTCTATTTAAGTCTGCATGATGTAGTAACTCTATGTTAAAATGTGTTAAATTGATTTAATGCATATTGTATATAAGTGTATGTTTTGCGTAGTAGTGTTGCTCGATAGTGGGGTTGATGGTTGGGGACATTACATCCATGCTTTCAACATCGATAATTGAAACTCCTTGCTTGCCAAGATATCTCTCACGTTTGGACTATCCGTGACCTCACTCATACACAATAAGGCCACCATTGACAACACAACCACCAGAAGAGTAAAAGAGTAACAAGACATCATATAGTACGACATCAATGAGAAAATTATTAAAGAGAGCTTCTACTATTATCTACCGTGGAGTCTTGGAGATAGTCCAATATTAAAGACGACTCCCTGATAGTTGTTATTCTTTGGATTCTAAAGCCCACCCTATCCTTCTAACTCCATGAATCCTACAATACTCATTTGAAAGCAGGAAAAAATATAGAAAATTTGCATTACCTGCACCAGTGTTTTCAGTGTTGTCAAAGGCCATCATTGCCTCAATCTCCACTAAATGCGCATTCCTACATAATACTAAAAAATTTGTCTTGTATAAGAGTTGTTTTGTATAAATACGAAGTATTTAAGGTACCTATCCCGATGCTTCTCCAAGAAATTTTGCAGGGAATGCTTCCTTTCGGAATATTTGATGATCCTGCAATAGGCAATGGGTATGATGAGGAGTATTCATACAGAATAATTTTTATGAAGCAATTTGGACTCAATGTCATGTATTGACGATTACAACCACTTAGACGTTTATTATCGAAAATGATGGAACTAATCTGCAACTGTGCACTTACCACCTCCATTAACACTCATAACCTAAGAAGGTAAACCCATTTCTTCCTCACATTGCTCTTTAAAGGCCTTGCTGAGTTTTAATTCGGCACTTAAGATCCAATCCATCCCAAGTTTCAATTCAATACAAGAAGGGTTGCTGAAAAAATCCTTCCTCTCCGAGTTGGATCTATTCTTCATCAAGTCGGCCATCTTCTTCCTCAGTTGCGATGAAACCCACACCTCAGAATGAAGCAAAGACTTTGTTATTCTCTTATGTTGTAAATTAAGTGGAGGTTTTTAGAAATGCGACAAAGTACCTTGATACAAAGGGCTACGGTGTTTTCCTTCTTGACTGCACCTATTCTATGCTCAGATTGGCGATGACCTTCAAAATTTCCATTGGTACTGGCCATTCATATAATCTAGGAAAGCTCTAAACGTTGGATACGCAGAATTCCGATTTGAGAGGATAGTCAAATTTCAAATGAGGAATGGGCGCGTATTTGTTTTTCTCTCATTTGAACATTCAAAATTGAATTTTGTTTTGAAGCATGCCCTCGTCCATCTACCAACCTGTAGTTGCAATTAATTAAAATGATGATACGGTCCAAGTATAGGGTGACGGTGGGATCATCTGCTGACGATGCAGTGAGTAGATCTGGGTGCCGGCAACAAACATGGCTGAGGGTACAATAACAAAAAACTAGATGGATGGATGCATGCCATGGGGCACTACGAAATGTTGGTAGTGTCTAGGGAATAGTTCCACAGCATGAACGGGGAGTCGTCGAAAAGTGGAAAGCTACCTGTGGGAGGGATTAGGCTTAGGAGGGAAGATTGCTCCGAGTTAGCCTACTCCATAATCATAATTAATAAGGAGGCATGACAAATTGTTTGATTTTTTAGTTTTTAATTTTTTAAATTATTTTTTAAATCACAATTAAGTATAAAACCACTTAGAATTGTCTAATCAAATTAACAACTAATTACAAAATATAAATTTATATTTAGAAAATTTAAAATGTAATTTTTCAGTTTAAAGAATAATTAATTTAATAGATAAATTTTGTGAAAATTTGAAAAAATTATGGAAAAAGTGCAAAAACAAATTGCAAATTTTTTAAAAGAAAAATGAA
The DNA here is from genome assembly GCA_009831015.1 of Picea engelmannii. Classification (NCBI taxonomy): domain Eukaryota; kingdom Viridiplantae; phylum Streptophyta; class Pinopsida; order Pinales; family Pinaceae; genus Picea; species Picea engelmannii. Next base: position 27,237 of record ML860518.1, read on the forward strand.
TAAATAATTTAATAGATAAATTTTGTGAGACTTTCAAAAAAAATTATATTTATGAAAAAAAAATTGAAAAGTAAAAACAAATTAATTACACAACAATTACGTAGACTTTAGAGTCTACGTGCAACTATAAAAAAAATAACAAAAACAAAACCTATAATAAAAATAACAAAAATAAAACCTTCTAGAGTGTAAAAAACAATCAGACTGTTATCCAGATATAACTATTTCAATGTTTATTTTCAATCCTCATGGCCTTTGTGGAAACCGTTCACGAATCACGACTCTGAAAGAAGACTCTGAAAGAAGATCGTGATCGTGGTGCGCACTGCGGGCGTTTCTAATTCATCAATTTGTTTATATTTTCTTCGAATTTCCCTATCGCAATAGACGAGAGATAAACCAGAATTACTATCCCTTCAGAGTCTCTCAAATAGGATCTAGAAAAATACGTGAAGATTAAGACTGTCGGCGGTTTCCCAACACCTGCATACACCAGTTTTCCCCACCCAAAATCCGCTTCTCCAAGCTCAAGTTTGCTCGTCTCACTCACAAAATAAAAACCACCAGCTTTGACGAGTGGTCGCCCTTTCAATTCCATCATATCGATCACATACTGCATGTATTCTTCATCAATCGTTCTCTTGGATTCTTTGATTAATTTAACAACGAAGGACAACGACTGGTCACTTAGATCCCTAGATTTTGCCTGAGCGCAAGCAAAACTTATCGTATTTCCATAGAAACCTGCTGGAAGAGGCAGTTGAAATCGAGAACGAGCGTCCAGAGCAAAGATTAATCTCAACTCTTGGTCGGCGGGGATATTGAGAGCCTTTGTTCTAGATTGCCACAGGTAGGCCGATAATACTTTGAATGAAGAGCACTTGATTCCTTCTACATGTCGTTTCAAAGATTCAACTTATTTCGACCCAAAAAGGAAGGATTTAAAATTCATCAAAGGATTTTTCTATTCCAAATTGGAGGAATCTCAGGGCTTGCCACCCCTCTGGCCATTAAATACCATCAGAAATTTCAGAAATCAGAAATTTCTTCAAAATCTGTAAGTTCCATGTAAATCCACTTGTTCCTTTTCACCATCATAAGATCTCATCTCATTATATTTGTGTGTGTTTTTCACTTTTTTGGTTAAGGACTATTAGCAAATCCACTCATACTTGGGCCCTTTTCAGGTTAGTTCCCATAGCCTTTTATTTTGAATTAGCTCTGACTGCCATTAAAGCTTCTTCAGGTATGTTCTTACAGACTGTTATATTAAGAACAGATGGAGCAATGATAACATTTATTCAGGTCACATACCCATATATTGCTATGTTAAGGAAAATTCCCAATATAAGTGATAAGTGTGTCCGCAGACCGATTTGTGGTCACATGACTGATATTGATCTTAATAGTCCATGTGAGGTCGTTATTATTTACTCAATATGTTTCTCCAGAGGGTTGTTAATACTTGCTATTTAGTTACCATATTGCAGGGGAGAGATGTTATCATTCCCAAAGAATATAAGGTGATGACTTTTTTTAGCAGTATAAATGGACACCAGGGCACTTCATGGGAATTGAACTAGAGATTGGTAGAGATTTCTAGTTCTTAGGAGCTGCCCAAGCCATCATCATTATTATCCTTTGGACTTTTGCTCATTGCCTATATATATTTGGTGTATTCAGTGTTTCTTTGGCTCTGTTTCATACCATCATGCTATTGCCTCTAAATTAAGTAATGAACATAAACTGGCATAGATCCACCTTAGTCTTGGATATATGGTGCACTAATGGGTATAAAAAACTCAAGGTGTCGGCATTAATGTTTTTCACCCATAAAACCTATGTAATGGTACCTCTAGGTTTTTGATATGCGTTTATTCATAACAGGTACAGGGTCAAGATGGATCTAAAGTACTTAAGAGCTCCTTAGTTGAAGCTCTTGTCTCATTTGATTTATGATATACTAGCCCAAACCCATCTGACCTTAGGTCTGATATATGCACCTCGAGGTTGCATATCTCGACTCGGAGGCATCATGGAAGAGGAAGGCAGGCATTAATAATTGTATTTTAATTTGGCTACGGAGTGAAGAAATTGCTAATGTGTCTGGCCTAAGAGGCGGTATGATTTCAGTTCATTGCCCTTTTAGTTCTATTTTTATTTCTTGAGTGGTTTTTGATATTTTCTTCTTACTCGAATTCGTTTGCCTCATATCCTCATCCACACCCAAATTTTCTCAAAAATCTGAAAAACCCACCGAGCTTACCATGCCCTAATGCTTTTAGCAATCAAAGCGTTTGGAATTTCAGTAGTTTCTATGCATTTATTTGAAAATAATTCGTCAGTGGTATTCTCTAAAGTGTGTCATAAAGTTTCTAACGTTCTCATTAAAATTCGAACTAAAACCTGTTCTTTACTCTTTTTTCTACTATTTATCACATTGTGGGTAATTTGTAATCTGCCTTCCTCTAAAATCCATAATTATTGTTTTTACCCATATGTTACCTATAAATGTAATCTGTTATGTGAAAT
>ML860519.1:4700-20369 GCA_009831015.1 Picea engelmannii
TGATCTATAAATGGCACTGACTCTCCATCTATCCAAGATCACCTAGATCTTGGCATCACACCGAAGATCTCCACCTTGGTCTCCCACCAAGGATTTCCTCCTACTCCTGGCCTCTCACCAAGAGTCTCTACTCTTGGCATCTCGCCAAGAGTCTCTCTCTCTTGGTCTCTCACCAAGAGTCATGAACTTGGCCTCTTGCCAAGTCACCTCCACCTGAAGTGGAACCAGAACCTGATCTGCCCATCTCAGAAGCTATGTGAGGCTCAAGCCTCTGTGGTGCCCTGCTGCTCCTCCTCATCATCCTCTGATGCATTGAAGCTGTAGCACCAACTTTTTGTCTACTCGGCTGCTCTGAAACTGTAGCTATACTGGGTGGACCAGTCATCCACTTTGAAGCTGTCCAAGGACACTGAGTCTCATCTCCCTCTGAATCACTGCTGTGTGTCAGTCGGTCCTCATCAACTCGGTCTCCCCAACTAATGCTGGATGGTGTAATAGTAGATAAGGTAGTCATGAATGCACTCTCTGACAAACTTCTCCTCGAACTCTATCTCCTCTGCTGTCGCTCCTAACACATCCTGCTGCTTCTTCTTCTTCTTGGGACACTGTCCTGCATAGTGACCCATCTCTCCACAAGCAAAGCATCTCACTGTGCTCATGTCTCTCCTCTGCCCACTGCTGCTGCTGCTCTCTCCTTCCTGTGGTGGGGCCCCAAACTTGGGACCCTGTCGACCTCCACGACTGGTCTTCTTCTTGCCCTTTGTCCAAAGAGCAAGGTCCTCAACACCCTGAACTGTCTGTTGTTGTTGTTGCTGCTGTCCAAAAGCCTCGGCTGCTAGCCTAGTCTCCTCCTGGACGAAGTCATCCCACATCCTCTCCCATGTAGGCATAACCTCCCTGGCAACAATGCCCCGTACAAATGGACCCCACGGTTTGGTGAAGCTATTCATAGCTTGCCTCACCAAAGAGTTAGGGTTCACAATCTCTCCGACGACTGCCAACTTGTCTCTGATCTGAGTGTATCTGCCAAGGAATGAAGTAACCGTCTCATCCTCGAGCATGTGAATGCCCCTGAGTCGGTCATGAAGAACCATCTTTCGGTTCTCATTAGAGCTCTCATACAACTTGCACAGAGATGCCCACATCTCATATGCACAAGTCTTCCCAGTCAAGTGGGGTATAATGTGATCTCTCACAGCATCACAAATGATCCTCTTTGCCTTGTTGTTCCTCTTCTTGAACTCTGCAACCAAGACGGGTGCAGTGACAGGAATAGGAGGAACAACTGCCTCGACTATGTCCCATAGCTCGAGGTCCTCTAAGACAAAGACCATCCTCGCCTTCCAAGGCGACCAATTGCTAGCCCCGGCTAGCCTGTCCTCCACACGCATCTGAGATACTGACATGTCTGCCAATTGCGCTCACTCTGATGCTCCCAATGCAAAGGAACGCTGCCTCACTCCTGTCAACACAAGTGTGAAAAGAGGCAAGCGAATCCACGACCTCACTCCTAGTCAGTAGGTGTGAAAAGAGGTCGTCAAATACAACCTCACTCCTGTCCACGCAGGTGTGAAAAGAGGCTGTCCACAAGTGTCAAAAACTGCCCAACTGTCCTCTGCAAAATTCTGCCCTCTAACAACCACTGAATGAGTCAATGGCTGTCCTCAAAAATCTGCTAAGAAGATGTATATGACAGCCAACAAAATGCTGTCCCAACTGCTCAAAATTTCAGCCACCTCCGCTCTGATACCATGAAGATTTTCAGGTCCTATCAAGCTTGCCTATTGGGTCTGTCTTTGACCACAGATAGGCTCTAAGTTTCAACTATCTGATAAGGTATTTGCTGCTGTTTTATAACAACTTTTGCTGATGTTTTATAACAGCTTTTGCTGATTTGTTACGGTTGCACTTCCAATTTTAGGTGCTCTAGCATGTAGTTTTAGTAACCAGAAGTTAGCACATGCATACTAAAATAAGTACAACACACCTAAAGATCATTACAGCTGAAAATGAATAGATCTAAGAGACTAACACATGCATTTTTGTACACAGGTATTTTTGGTCAACATGACCCTGGATAAAACCTCCCCGGGGAAAACCAGTTTGGGATATATGTCTATATAATGATGATCAAAGCAAGAGATACAACAAGTAATGAAATACAATGGAACCTGTATACATAGCAAGCTCTTCAGGAGCCTTGCCACAAGAACCAGAGAGAGATGTGCCCAAACTCAGGTGCGCCCTCTCCCTTTGTTGCCCTCTGCACTGAACTGAAGCGCCCTAGCTCATCTGTGACCCAATGAAGAAATCGCTCCACAAGCATGTGCTCTCCTGTGCTGCCTCTCCACTGAAACTGTCAGAGCTCGAATCCTCCAAGCAGATATGCTACCAGGTAGCTGCCAGTCCTCTCCACAGGTGCCCCCTCCTCCTAGCAGAAATGATCACCATAAATAAACTGAGCCATAAACTGAATGTCTCTGTCCACAGAAACAAGCGCCCAAGCTCTCCTCTCCCTATGCATCAAACCTCATCTCAAGGTGACAAGTCCTCCTCTGATGAGCAAATGAAGGATAAAGAATACGCCTCCTCTCCCAGATGCGCCCCTCCTCCATGAAAATGCTCCCTCTCAGAAATGGAAGCTATGGCTCCATGGAAATACTCTCCATGCAAGCTCAAACCAAACACAAGCTTCTCCTCAAGCTCTCAAGGGTTTCTCTCAAACCCTCATGAAGTGCGCCCTCTTCCTCCTCAAGATTTGTGCCCCTCTTCTCTTCTCCAAAACTCACAAGTGAAGAATGAGTCTCAAAAATACCTTTGCCCTCTCTTTAACCTCCTTGAGCCAACCCTAAAAGATCAATGGTCTAGATTAGATCCAGCCAAGTCTAATCAATGGGTGAGATCAAATCCAAAAATCTCACTAAGGAAACCCACTTTCCTTAGTTGCTTTATGTCTATTAATTCACCCACATTGTGAATTAATTGTCACTTTATGACTTAAGTGACATATTTCACTTTTGACTTAAAACTCCCAAGTCAAAGTGAAATTAGAATCATAAAGTAAAGTATAAGGGTAATAGTCTTCCCCCTTTGTGCTTAGAGACTCATAAGCACATGGGGACCACTTTCCAAGGTACCCAAATCTCAACAACTAGGAGGAGCTGTGAGGTCAGGGCGCATCATTTGGGACAGTTTCCAGGCAGTTCAGATGGGTATTGCCAGCAGGGCGAACTTTCCAGACATTTGCAACAGTTGCCGTGAGTATCCGAGATTGCATCCAACAGATCTGTGCATGCATGTTGCCGATTCTTCCCGATCTTTTGTATACAGGTATTTCTTGTTATTTTACATTGTATTCCAACGACGATCAACTCTTATGAGATCTAGCTGATGAGTAGTTCCTATTTTTCCTACATGTACATTGTATTTCTTTCTATTTTCCATAATACATGCTATTGAAGTTGTGTGGTTCCTTTATTTCGCATGCATCATATGTTTTGCTCAAACACTTATTTATATGACACACACATGCAAAATCATCACGCATGTTAAACAAGTAACTAAAACGCATCCAGAAACCCCCAGAGTATCAGATCTGATAGTCGAGACATTAATTTCAGTAGAGTCTATCCATATCCATTGGATTAGGGATATTTTAGTGGTATCAGAGCCTTCTTCTTGCCAGCCTGTGAAGAAGTGCTTTCTCATGACCCCATGATTCCCGGAATAGTTGCAAAATACCCAGAGGGCCGAGGACATATTGGGGATGAGTACATCTAGTACCGCAGGGGACATAGTAGAGACATAAGAGACAGGAACAAAAGGGACTACACTCCCTTCCAAACGCAGTCAGATACCGAGCCAGAGTTAGAGGACAAGGATCACATCAGTTCCTACACAGAGGAAGACATAGAGAGGACTATGGGTGACAGGCGTGAGACACCACAGGGCAGGGGGAAAGGCCTCGAGACACATTCTGATAGTACACAGGCCATCTTGAATGACCTAGTTAGAGGACAGCGGGATATGATGAATGCTATAGCACAAATGGCCATCATCACACATATGATTCAACACAGTGTGAGCACTATGGGTGCCAACATGGCAGGGGGAGCGTGTGGTTCAAGAGGACACCAGGGAGGTGGTGCCAGTGGTTCTAGTGGATCTCAGGGTGGAGCAAGTGGACATCCTTCACCTATCCGTTCCTATACATCATCTGAGAGGATTCCCTGACCTCTATATCTGCAGTTCCAATGGGGATAGCCGCTGGGACAACTAGGGTAGGCAGGAGAACAACCAGGACAGGGGCAGGCAGTGCCACAGGACCCATTCGTGGAGTACAGGAGAGATTATTTGGCATTGGGACCATAGTTCCATGTAGACATGAGTTTGCTAGATTACTGTTCGATCAGGTATCGGAACAGGCCCAGGGAGGCACAGAGGGGCAATGCGCAAACTCAGAACATGGACTTCATTAAGAAAGTGGGAAAGATGAATATTCCTACTTTTGACGGGTCATCTCGATGCTCAACTCAGGCATGGGTACAAAAGCTTGACACATATTTCAAGCTTAACTCGATGACAGAGTCAGAAGCTATTAGCTTCGCCACCTTGCACTTGGATGGGGAGGCCCACGAGTGGTGGTATCATGGGTTGGTGACCTTGGGTCACAACCACATTACATCATATTTGGAGTTCATTGAGAGGTTGATGGAGAGGTTTGATAGGAGGGATCCAAAACTCCATTTCAGGGATCTGACACAGTTGAGATAGACAGGATCAATTGAGGCCTTCATCACAGAGTTCCAACGCAAGGTAGTGCCCGTATCAGATATTTGAGAGCACAGATTGGTGATGTTGTTCATCGAGGCATTGACGGAGCCATTGAGGGGCTGGGTTAAGGCTTTCAAGCCTCACACCCTACAGGAGGCCATTGTGCGCACTAGAGACATGGGGGACTTGGTGCTAAAACCCAAAACCTTTACCAAATCCTTTGTGCCACAGAGAGACAAGGATCAGAAGAATCCTTAGAGGGATTGGAAGGGTAAGCCAAAGTTGGATGATGAGACCAGATGGGAGTTGATGAGGAAGAAGCTTTGCTTCTCTTGCAGAGGCCCTTGGGTCCAAGGGCATCGATGCATGGGAAAGGGACAAATCCACTACATTTAAGTGGAATCAGGCAGTGAGGAGGATGATGAGGAGATCAGGGTACAGGCAGACAGTGATTCAGAGGATGAGCCTACACATGAGCCAGAGCGACATCTGAAGAAACCTCTGACACCGACAAAGGCACAGCCAAAGGAGGAGACAAAACCTCGCAGAGAGGTGAAAGGGGGAACCATAGCAACCCTTTTCGGAGTACCCAGGTACAACAGTCTTAGGCTCAAGGGCCTTATACAGGGGTAGTGCATGACAACTTTAGTAGATGGTGGGGCCACCCACAATTTCATCGATGTGTCCTTAGTAGCCCGGAGGGGGTTACACATTGAGGAGTTTGAGGGGTTCACCGTGGCCATTGCAGATGGGTATACTATGACATGCTTGGATATGGTTCTAGACCTGGAGGTCAAGCTAGGAAACTACATCATGACGGATACCTTTTACGTAGTTGACCTGTCAGATATAGATGCAGTGTTGGGGGTACAATGGCTATATTCATTGGGAGAGATTGGGTTCAACTACTAGACGTTGACCATGAGTTTAAGAGATGCTAGTGGGTCGAGAGTAGTATTGAGAGGTATGTCTACAGGAGCACCCAGAGCAGTATCAACAAAGAGGATGGAGCGAATCTTCTGTCACGGTGATGTAGCATATGCAACAAAGAGTCTGATCACCACCCGAAAGGATTCAGAGGGAAAAGAGCATTACCATCCACAAATCAGAGAGCTTCTGAGTCAGTGTGAGCGAGTGTTTGGGCCGATACCACCAGGGAGGCCACTTGACAGGGGGTTCGAGCATACTATTGAGTTGGAGGTGGGGGCTACACTTGTGATCACCGCACCCTATAGACACCCCACGAGATTCAAGGACGAGATCGAGAAAGCAATCAAGGAATTGCTTGCAATGGGGCACATTAGGCCCAACATGAGTCCTTTTTCTTCTTCAATCGTACTGGTACTGAAGAGCGATGGCACATTGAGGATGTGCATAGACTACAAATCCCTTAATAAGAAAACGATCAAGAACAAGTACCCCATCTCGTGCATAGATGAGTTGATGGATGAATTACATGGGGTAGTTTTCTTCACCAAAATTGATATGCGGTCAGGATATCATCAGATCAACATCAAAGAGTAGGACATAGAGAAGACAACTTTTAGATGCCATTTTGGGCACTTTAAGTTTCTGGTCATGCCGTTTGGGTTGACCAACGCACCGGTCACCTTTCAGTCTTGCATGAATCACATCTTCAGGGGACAACTGAGGAAGTACCTTTTGGTATTCTTTGATGACATTTTGATTTACAGCAGGACATGGGCTAAGCATTTGGCACACTTGGAGGAGGTCTCGAGCATTATGCAGGCACAATCATTATATGCCAAGGAGTCCAAGTGTGAGTTCGGGATGAGAGAACTATTGTACTCGGGGCATATCACCAGTGAGCATGGAGTACAGGTTCATCAGGAGAAGATCAGGGCCATTCTGGATTGGCCAACACCTAAGAACCTCACAGAGCTGAAGGGATTCTTTGGGTTATGCAGTTATTACAAGCTGTTTGTCAGGGGCTTTTCATAGTTGGGAGCACCACTCACAGATCTAACCAAGAAGGGTGATTTTCATTGGACGGATGGGTCACAACAAACTTTTGAGAAAATGAAGGAGGTTATGAGCACATGCCCTGTTCTAGCCCTTCCGGATTTTTGTCGGCCGTTTGTCTTAGAGTGCGACGCATCAGGGGTGGGGATTGGAGCAGTTTTGATGCAGGGGAGCCATCCCATTGTGTTCGAGACCAAGAAATTCAACGAGTCGGAGACTATTCAATTTATGACAAGGAAATGTTAGCAGTCATGCATGCCTTAACCAAATTCAGGCAGTATCTGGTGGGTACCAGGTTTGTAGTGAAGACTGATCACAACAGTCTCAAGTATTTTCTGGATCAGAAAGACCTTAGCGAGAGACAACAAAAGTGGGTCTCGAAGATCCAAGCCTTTGACTTTGACATTGAGTATGTTAAAGGAAAAAGGAATGTCGTAGCAGATGCTTTGTCTAGGAGGACAACATGGTGTTCGATGATGGATATTTGCACAGACTGGAAGGCACATTTGTTGGTGGAGTACTCAAAAACAAGTTTGCTTGTGAGGTACTGGATGGACAGGTAGTTGATGATAGATACTAGGTGTTAGACGATGTCATTTTCTACAAGGACCGGATCTACTTGGTTCCAGAATCTCCCTTAAAAGGGAAGGTTCTGAAGGTTTGTCACGATTCACCTACAATCGGGCATCAAGGATTCTTCAAAACCTACTGGCAGATTAGGGAGAGATTCTCATGGAAGGGTCTTAAGGATGATGTACTGAAGCACATCCGGGAGTGCATGACTTGTCAGTAGAACAAGTCTGAGCAGACACACTCCGCGGGGTTACTTCAGCCTCTATCCATTCCGGAGTAGAAATGAGAGAGCATTTCTATGGACTTCATTACATGACTTCCTCGAGTGTAGGGCAGGGACTGTATATTTGTAGTGGTTGACAGGCTGACCAAATTTGCACACTTCTTTGCCATACCCACGGACTACAAGGCCATACAGGTAGCGAAGCTATTTTTCAGAGAGGTTTTCTGGTTGCACAGTTTACCTAGGCAGATAGTTAGTGACAGAGATGGGTGCTTCATTAACGGGTTTTGGCAGGAGCTCTTCAGGTTGGTGGGCATAGAGTTAGCCACAAATACCAACTACCACCCGCAGATAGATGGACAGACAAAGATTGTCAACAAATGGGTGGAGGGGTATTTGAGGAATTATGTGGGGGGACAACAACGCACATGGTTGAGATGGTTGCACATGGGTGAGTATTGTTACAACACAACTTACCACATGTCTATCAGGATGTCACCGTTTAGAGCATTGTATGGATACAATGCACCCTATTTTGTGGAGACTTGTGTTTGGAGATAACAAGGTCCTGGGGGCCAAAGACTGGGTTGAGGAGAGTCATAGGATTCTACTGGCGATAAAGGAGAACCTACAGGTAGCTCTGAATCAATAGAAGATCTATGTAGACAAACAGAGGATAGAGCGCAGTTTTGAGGTAGGGGACTTGGTTTTTCTGTGATTACAGCCGTACAAACAGTCTTCATTGAAAAGAATCGGGGCAGAGAAGCTAAAGCCTAGGTTCTATGGGCTGTACAAAGTCAGCAGGAAGGTAGGCGAAGTGGCCTACGAGCTAGAGATGTCGGAGGGTAGCAAGATTCACAACATGTTCCACGTTTCTTGCCTTAAAAAGGCAGTGGGACAACATGTGTCCTGTTATCGCACAGTTTGTAGCTAGGTCAAAAGGCTAGAAGATAGAGGCCAAACTGGCGTAACAGGAACCTACCCCACTCAATGTCACCACGATGGGGAGGTTCTTTCTCTTTAGGGAGGTTAGGCCCAGGGGAGATGTCCCCGGTAACCTGGGGTTCTGAAGAGGCAAAAGCTTAAAGGACAAAAGTAAAGTTTCCCCTTCACAGGTTACCACCAAAAGCAGAAAGTCCAGGCTAAACAACCAATAATGAAGTGTAGGCCCAAATGAGAACACCTGGCTGGAACAAAGCAACAACAAACTAATACATGCAGGCTATGATTCAATGGGTTAGTACTTCATATAACTATCTGATATCAATATATAAGCAATTATGACAATAGATATTGACGAAATCAATGTTTATTAATACAACAATGGAATAATATCAATTCATCAATAAATATCAAGATGATGTAGCAATCAGTGTATCCAATCAATCCCTTATAAATAAATGCATAAAACCACCATCCAATTGCCTATAAAGAAAACTTGCTGCGTCAAGATGAAATAACCAAGGGGGATGTCAGCCTTTTAGGGTTAGTGGTTAGTTAGGGTTTCGTTTAGCAAATAGTTTGAGAGTTCGTTTGACCACTATCACTTCAATGTTGGAGGCCTAAGATCAGTGCCTAAGGGTAAATGGAGTCAAATTAAGGGAGGACTCAAAGGTTGAAGGAAAGGACTAAGGACTAGTGGGAAGGGTTCTGAAGTGCTGCTATGGCAGGGCCCCAGAAACAAAACCCTAGGGGAAAGAGGCTCACTCCGGTGTTGCTAAAGCAAGGCCTCATGCTCTTTCCTCCTTCCTTAGGTTTAACTTGGCAAAACGGCTAGCATAAAAGATAAATCAAGACACGAGAGTGTGGTGAGGGAGAGTGTTGCTAAAGCAAGGCCCTATCACCAAACCCTAGAAGYAGGAYGRCYCTAKGTGTAGATAACCTAGGCCTRGGAYGTCTCCTCCTTCTTGACTTTTAAAGGTACGGCTARCAYMARGGGAAGAAGMAATAAGAGTGTAGCAATGGCTAGGCTCTTCCTTCCTTCTTCAATGGCTGAAAATTTCTCTTTTAGGGGACATGAGACAACGACCTACTTGTGTGTTTGTCCCCTAGGGTTTTAAAATCAACAAAGTTTATAATAAATGCAAGAATATAAGACTGCAACCATTCAATCAAGAAGTTTTGCAGAAAAAACACTTACATATCACCATGAAATAGCATTGCAAACCCTAGTTGTAAACCTTCCTTCAAGAGAAATGCCAAAAATGCCAAGAAATGCCTTCCTTCAACAAGTGCGCCTCACTTAAAGAGAAGAAATACCCAAGTAGGACGCAAAAATCAGACCTCACTAGGAGAGTGAGTGATGTGTTATGTCAAAATGAGGATAAAACTCCTCAAGATATAGTGTATCAATGACCTTAATTAATTTTAGGTCATAAAAAATAGCCGACAAGGCTATAAACCAAAATTATATTGTTTTTACATTAAATTGTCAAATTAAAACCCTAACTGAGCTATAATAAAGGCAAAAGCCCCTTCAAGGGAGGCGCTAGCCCCTTTTAGGGCAGATGAGACATCCAGGAGCAAAACGTTAGCCCCCCAGGGGCTTCTCCAACATGCCACACGTGCCACTGCTGCCCAGTCTGCCTCCAAGAGTGACCATGAAGCTGGATGACGTCATGGTGAGGATGGAGACGTTATGAGGCTTCCAAGGCCAATGTTCCACTGAAAAGGGGTCATTCCCCCTAGGCCGGGCTCTGCCAAAGTGCCTCTGGTGAAACATCCTCTTCTTCTCCGGTGCAAAACCTCGATCAAACACTGTCCTATCTCTGCCCCTCTGACGGGGTCTCATCAACCATCTGATGGGCTGTTCAGCCCCGTGGAGGTCCGAACTAATCATCTCCCCATGTGTACCAGTCCAAATGGTACCTATCCGTCGGGCATGGTCCTGCACATCAAAAACTATGCCCTCCATGGGCTCATTAGTCACAAGGATCATAGCAATGCCAATCACATTTCATCATTAATATTATCAAACATATGCATAAAAACCCTGATATATCAGTCAATAGCTCAAAGATATTACAAAAACCTACAATACAAGGTTGAAGAAAAGGACAAGACGTCCTATTGGGCTAGTATCCACAAGGAGAGGAAAGTTTCCAAGAGGTTTCATCCAAGCCATGTAAATGAGGTGATGTGGCTAGGGGATGTCCAGACACACGGGTAGAGTGAGAGTCAGGGATGCATAATATTACCTGTGGGTGCCTTTGTAGAAGGCGAGCTGTACCCGTCATGGATGCAAATTTTTCCAAGCCCGTTCTTGCCTTTATTCTTTTCTTTATTTTCTTTTTTCTTCTTCTTTTTCTTTTTATTCAAGGGCTAATCAGAGGACACTGCCTTGGCATGGTGACCAGAGCTGATAGTGTTACCCACAAGTACTTTCACAGAGATGAGAAGGCTGGCTCGTGATGAGACCCCCTTTCCCCTGGCCATGCAACCAAAGGTCACTGCCCTGGCGTGGTAACCAGATGGTGGCAATGTCATACTATTAGGTACCCATGAACCTAATAGGCTGTCTCGTGATGAGACCTCCTATCCTCTTGACTAGGTCTTGTTTGTTATTTTTTCGGGTCCCTCTTGTTTCTTGTTGAGAGACTTTTTATTGCCTTCTTGGGGATCCCTGGGCGAAGCATCTCGAGGTCTTATTTCTAGGCTTTTATCTTTTATCAGCTACTTTTACCTTCTGGGCCTTTAGCCCCTTCTTCCCACGAGATAAGGTGCAACCCTACAAACAGGTCAACCTAATGCCCGGACAAGGGGAATGGGATAGATGAGCGGGAGATAAGATGGAAAAGTGGTGGTATGATGGGAGCGGACAACGGCTCTTCAGAAATCCCCGAGTGGCAAACCAAAACCTATGGGTACATGCTTGCTAGGGCACCCTGTCAATCTCCCCAAGCATGGTCAAATGGGCTAATGTAAGATCCAAGCAGTTGTCAGAGATAAAAGGAATCAGATGCATACATTTAAAGGTTATAATGATCAAAAGTGACACATACCATGATACCTGGACCAATTACCTCATGGAGCAAGAGCCTTCTCCAATACAAGACTAAGCCGAAGGTGATGGATGCTGCTGTTGCTGACAAGACGAGCATGATGATAGAAGAAAAGGATGGGCCCTCCAGGGCCATGCTCAGGTCAATCCTGCTCTCGGTACTCCATGTCTAGGACCTGTGGGCCTCGAGACATGATCTCCTGGTTATCCCTAAAAATCAGGGATAACATGTCCATTTTAGAGGAGTTTCCACCCTTGGATGAGGAGGGACAGTTGGAGTTAGTGCCGGAGGAGGTGCTAGAGCGGAGAGAGCACAAGTTGAGGAGCAGGGTCATCAGGGAGTGCTTAGTCAAATGGAGGGTACTCCCAGTGGAGGATGCCACATGGGAGGGAGAACATATATTGCAACACCCAGGATTGATGTTGCTTGAGGACAAGCAATCTTGGGAAGGGAGGACTGTGATGTCCCGTTCCCAAGAATAGCCTCAGCAGGGAGTGACTTAGTAGTCTATCTGTTCCCGTAGACTATAGTCAGGCACAAACAGGGAAGAAAGGGAGAAATAAGGGTGAACAAATGACTAAACGATGAATTAAGCCAAAAAGTATAGGAAAAGTCACTTAACCCAAAGTCAACAGAGAAATAGAAGAAAAAGGTGTTAAGGGGGGACTTAATTTATTAATCACATTCGACTTAGGAGGAAAGGTGCCTAGCTTAAGTGATGTCAACGAAAAATTAGATCGGGGAAGGTATAAGAAGAGGAATTCGATCTAATTCCTCATTATGTTATGATTTTGAGTTGAGAACAGGTTCCAGAGGAGGAAGTCGACCTTTTAGATGTTTTGTGGATTTCTGGAGGAAACCACCACCGAGATCGGTTTCGGTGTTGGAAGACACACCCTAGCCTATCAGAGATACCATACAGGTATTTCATTGTGCCAGATCCGTATTCAGTATACCCAGTTTAGGATTGTGCATTGCAGCCAGTGAGGGCGCAAGGGTTAGAGACAGTTTTGTGTAGCTGGACGAGACCAAGCGAGATCTCACCATTTCCTTCCGACCCAGTTGAGAGGGAGCCAGGGCGCTTCTTTTGAGCTATCACTCATCAGTTTCTGACGGAGGAATCTTCTAGTACTCAACAGGCAGCTAGGAAGTGCGCAACACTTGGGGAAGTACAGTGAGGGTTCCAGAGAGCTCACTGGGACAGATCCGGAGAAACCCTCCTGACCCAGTACAGAGCATACCAGGGCGCTCAGTTTGAGCCATGCATCGCGAGATTCCGACGGTGGAATCATTGGGGCGCACCAGTTGTCTAGGAGAGGGGTGCAAACTCCTAGGGGGTCCCCATCCGGGGTCCAGTTTGATCCGTAGAGGGCCGATCTTCAATCTGACAGTCACCAGGAGGAGCTGTGAGGTCAGGGCGCATCATTTGGGACAGTTTCCAGGCAGATCAGATGGGTATTGCCAGCAGGGCGAACTTTCCAGACATTTGCAGCAATTGCTGTGAGTATCCGAGATTGCATCCAACAGATCTGTGCATGCATGTTGCTGATTCTTCCCGATCTTATGTATACAAGTATTTCTTGTTATTTTGCATTCTATTCCAGCAACGATAAACTCTTATGTGATCTAGCTGATGAGTAGTTTCTATATTTCCTACATGCACATTGTATTTCCTGCTATTTTCCATAATACATGCTATTGAAGTTGTGTGGTTCCTTTATTTCGCATGCATCGTATATTCTGCTAGAACACTTATTTATATGACACACACATGCAAAATCACCACGCATGTTAAACAAGTAACTAAAACGCATCCAAAAACCCCAAGAGTATCAGATCTGAGAGTCGAGACATCAGTTTCAGTAGAGTCTATCCAGATCCATTGGATCAAGGATATTTCAGACCAAGTATGCTGCAGATGGGAGCATAGTGAGACACAAGGCTCGCTTTGTGGCTCGTGGATTCTCTCAGGTAGAGGGAGTTGATTATGATGAGACATTCGCACCAGTGGCGAGATACACTTCCATTAGGAGTATTATTGCCATAGCGGCGGAGATTGGTTGGAGGATACATCAGATGGATGTAAAGACCGCATTTCTCAATGCCTTTATTGAGGAGGAGGTGTACATTGAGCAGCCACAGGGGTTCGAGTTGTATGAGAGAGTCTCATGTGTGTCTTCTGAGAAAGGCACTGTATGGTCTGAAGCAAGGTCCCAAAGCTTGGTATTCGCGTATTGACTCATATTTGCTTCAGATGGGATTTGAGAAGAGCGATGTTGATCCTAACCTCTATTTCATCATTAGAAGTGAGGACACACTCATTCTCATTTTGTATGTGGATGAATTGTTCATCACGGGAGCAGAGCATCTCATAGCCGAGTGCAAGCGGGGATTTGCATCAAAGTTTGAGATGAGTGACATCGGGTTGATGTACTATTTCTTGGGCATGGAGGTATGGCAGGAGGAGGGTTACATCTTCCTGGGACAGGGGAAGTATGTTGCAGACATTTTGAGCAGGTTTCGGATGGAGTACTGCAGGCCTATGTCGACACCCATGGTCACCAACTGGAAGAAGCTTAGTGCTTCAGATTCCCAGTTGGTGGATGCTACAGGATATAGACAGTTGATCAGATCGTTGATGTATCTGGTCAACACTTGACCAAATATATGTTTTGCTATGAACACTCTTAGCCAGTACATGGTAGAGCTGAGGAGTGTTCACTGGATTGGGGAAACACATGTTTTGAGGTACATTGCAGGGTCAGTGGATTATGGCCTGGACTATGTTAGAGGAGATGGAGTGAGTTTGGTTGGCTACAAAGACTCAGACTGGGTAGGATGTGCTATTGACAGGAAGAGCACCTCAAGGTGTTGTTTTGGGTTGGGGTTAGGACTTGTTTCCTGGTACAGCAGGAAACAAAAGTCAGTTGCTTTGGGTTCAGCCGAGGCAGAGTATATGGCGGCTAGTCAGGCCAGTTGCGAGGCCATTTGGATTCGTAAGATGCTGGTAGGATTATTTGGTCAGGAGTTCCCTCCGACTATCATTCACTGCAATAATCAGAGTTGTAGCAAACTCTCTGAGAATCCATTTTTCCATGACAGGTCGAAGCACATAGAGATCATATACCACTTCATCAGAGATTGGGTTTAGTGAGGGGCAGTACAACTTCAGTACATTCCGACTGATGAGCAGGCTGCAGATATTCTCACCAAGGCCTTGCCAAGGGGCAACCATGTCTACTTCAGAGACAAGATGGGCTTGGTGATAAACACTTTCCTCGGTAAGAGGGAGTGTTGAGATTTGAGTACCTTGGAAAGTGGTCCCCTTGTGTTTTTGGGTCTCTAACCACAAGAGGGAAATACATTGGGACTATATGCCTTGTACTTTATGTCTAATTCAACTTTGACTTCACTTAAGTCAAAAAGTTGAATTTTTGTCACTTAAGGCAAAAGTGACTAATTAATCACTAAGTGGCTAATTAATAAACATAAAGTGAACTTAGGGAACTTAACCCAAAGTGGGTTTGTGAGTGAGATTATTGTGGGATGATCTCAACCTTTGATTAGAGATGGCATGGGAAGATCCTAGCCATCCAAATCTTAGGTTTCCTTATGGAGGTTTAAGAGGAGCGCATAGGGCCTTTGGAGGCTCATTCACTCTTATGTTCACTTGGAGAGTTTGAGAGGGAGCATGAGGATGAGGTTGGAAGCATCGAGAGAGGAAAGCTTGGGCGCCTCCATCCATGGAGGAGCTATGGAGGCTTAGCCCACTATTTATTTGTGGTGATCATATTTGCTTGGAGGAGGGTGCACTATAGGAGGAGGGCGCACACCTAGCAAACATGAGCTAGACTTGGGAAATGGCTGATTTGTTTGTCTCATTGGAGAGGTAGCACACAAGAGCTACTTTGTGTGCAAGGGATTCCTCATCGGGGCAACAAGGATCAAGGGTGCATCACTTGAGTGAGTTTGGCAACAAGGGAAGAGGGCACACTAAGCTTGGGCGCATATCTTCTTGGATCCTTTGGCAAGACTTGAGAGGAGCCTTCTATGTATACAGGTTCCATTGTATTAGTTTACTTGTTGTACTCTATGCTTTAGACATCACATATACAC
>ML860521.1:0-16089 GCA_009831015.1 Picea engelmannii
TCAGCCAGCAGTGTCGATTATCATACGACATCCAACCCTTCAAGGATGAGGTATTATGTGATGTTTCCCCATTGGATGTCTGTGATGTTCTCTTGGGTCAGCCATATATGTGGAAACGCCATGCTATCTATGAGTCTTGACCTTGTAGTGTCATTATTTCTCTCGGGGGTCATCTCTATAGGATACCAGAGATACTTCCAACTACTACTCCACCTAAACAGTGCCGCAAGGTAGTATCTCATACTACAAAATTTATCTTCTCCACAATCTGTTCAAAAGGGGAACAAAAGGATACTACAACCACCACAGCTTCGGCCCAGGCACCTTCTATCCAACAAAAGAAGGTAGACAAGGTTGCAACAAAGAACAAAGATTCCTTCTACAGATAGTCATCTCATGTAGCCAGACTGGTTAAAAAGGTCCAACCCTTCCAGCCACAGGTTCGTGACGACCTTCAACAAACCAAGCAGTGCGATGTCTCCAACAAGACAAGAAACTCACCAAGATGCAGATTCAACAAACGCTTTTCCTTCTCCCCCGAGAACTCAACGCAATGGAGACCATTGCTTCCTGAGGGAGGATTGATCCAGGTGGATATTGGTGGCCACCCACCTTTTCCAACTGGCTCAAAACAACTTTATGGCAATTTTGGCAATTTACTATTTTTAGTAGGTTTTAACTTCTGGGGCCATTTTGAGGGCCTAAATGAAGGTTTTTCGATATTGAGGTTATTAATGATAGCCAAATGCATAGTTGAACCCCCAAAATGAATCTCCTCAACGATACCTTTCCAACGAGCTATCACACGCCTAAAATGGAGATCGTATGCAAAAGTTACGACCCCGGGAAGTTGATGCACCAACTTACCCAAACGGGGCCCACATGACTTTTGGCGCTTCATCTCCTAGGGTTAGGTTTTTGGATGTCTAGGACTTTTGGAATTCCTGATTATTGTGAAAAGGCCTTCAGAGCCTCATTGTAATCATCTTCTTGAGAATGCGAGTAATCGTCACATCTCTTCTCAGAGATAAGTTGCCACCATTCTAGCGAGTCTTTCAATCTGTATTTTTACAGTCTCCGTACACTTATTTCATTAATAGAAATCGTGTATTACTGTATCTCTGTGTTTATGGTTGCATCTTTGATATATTTCTGTTATATTACTGGATATACGTGATATCTCTGTGCATTTATTTATTATATCTCTTCTCTCATTTCGTGCCGAAAATAATCCGGATCAATCTTCGACAGAGGTTAGCATGGGACCCAGGAATTGCAGGATTGAGCAGTTCATTGATCGACAGGGGAGAGTGGACCATTGTAGGGGAAAGTCATTCTAGCTTTCCATTGAGCTTCAATGCTGAGAGGAGTGCATCGCTTGCGGGTGCCTCACGGAGGTCTTGCATCACCTCAGTCGGGTATCAGCATGTGCAGTTGATGGAGGCCGTGTGGATCTTGGTAGAGACTAGGTGGATGGACTCACTCCATGATGAGGCCATTTGTCAGGTTCAGGAGACTGACAGAGTTGGTGTATTTCAGGATTATGTGTCCCAGGGGCTAGCAGTTCATGACTTGATATGGGACCCAAGGGGCAGCATGTGTGATTGTTCATCTTTGGATGGATTCTACTATGTAACCCACAAGTGGACATGGGATCCTGGCATTATACTTGATGGGATTCAATTATTGCTTGAGGACAACCAATTTTCTAGTAGGGAGGACTGTAATGTCCCCACTTTGGGACATCATCACAGTGCAGATATTTATGATGACCAGAGTAGCCAGATGGAAGTTATAGCGAGTACAAGGGGTATTTGAGAGGCATTGTGGGGTCCAGCTTGCATTTCTCATCATATTCCATCATTATGAGCCATTCCGCACAGGTTGGCTTTGGTTCCGTTTCATTCCGACGATTTCCATGATTTTGACTATTTTGAGCTATAAGTCAATGAAATTCACTGAAGAGGTCATTTTGGGAACATTACTTGGAGTAACCTCTCAGTATAATAGCTCATTGGAATCGGGAGGAGAAACACTATAGGATGGGATGGCTAGAAGTGACTTTCAGCGGCTAGGGAAGCTACAAGGAGAGATAAGGGGATTTTCAGAGCTAAAAAGGGTAATTAATTAATTAAAGTGATTTAATTAATTAATTAAATATTAATAAAATGAAAGTCACTTTGGAGGGACAAGGTGAGCCAAAAAGTATAAAGGAAAGGCAAGGGCATCTTCTCATTCATTCATGTATGTTTATTAGTTTGATATCTGGCTTTAGCTAGTGAGCCCATCTCTTGGGGGTTTTGAGGGTTTTGACTTAACAAACACTAGAGGATGATTCAGTGGTGAAAGATTCCACCTAGATTGTCCCAAGCTTAGTCTCGGAGATGCAATACTCTCCCACACCATTCTAGTCAGATCTACATCAGTGCAGGAGGTTCTACACAGCCACAGGCACAAGAAGAGGAGGAGGGCGCACCATTGGGGGTTTCCAGCAAGGGGGGCACACCATCCTTGGAGAGAGATTCATTGTAGGAGATTGGCAGGTCCGTTGAGGATTCTATCACTTGGGTTTTCATTACACGGCCTTGGACATCAGATATAGTGCTTTCTGAGATAGTTTTATGGCTCAGATTATTTCTTGAGCAGTGGGGTGAATTGAAGAGAAGGAGGGCGTTTTTGAGATCTAGATCTAGTCCGTTTGGAGGGGTTACACTTCAGATCTGACCCTGATACTTCACCTAGTGAATTGTAGTGCCCCGATCTATATTTCTGGAGAGTTTCAGAGCATTTGGAGGCCTCCTTCAGCAGGGCCGAATTATCTAGGGCTTCAGTCATCCAGTGGGGCGCACCATTCAGTGGGGGATTTCAGAGCTATAGAGATTGAGAGGGATCTTGGAGATTTGGGCACTTGGGTTGTTCTTACCCTCACCCGATCTATCAATTGGCATATTTCTTAGGGTGATTGGACACTTTTGGCAGCAGGGCCGAGTTATTGAGGATTTCAGCCTTCTATTGGAGCGTGGCATTCTTCAGCTGGAGAGTTTGGCATTTCGATCTGCTTGTATTGATCTTCATTTCTTATTTAGCCTTAGGAGGCATCTTTTGTATTAGCAGGAGCATTTTGTAGCAGCTCTTATCTATTGTCTATCTTCTTGGCCATCTGTTGAACATTCCAGATCGGCATCTTCATTGTAGCAGGTTTCTCTATTTTATGAATAAAGAAGAATTGAGATGTTTTGGCTTGTCTATCTTATTGCATATGGCTGAGGTATGTTCCATGGTTATCTCTTTCTATTATTTTCTACATACACACATATAAACACATCTAAAAAGTAGATCAGCAAAGTGTTTTTCGAAATACCACAACCAGGAAAAAGTTTTTAAAAGACACCAAAACAGTGATGATCCTTGCATAATGGCTTGGGATCATTACAATATCCTATGCATAAATTTTATGTCTTTTATGGTTCATTACTTCATGATACACCATAATTATCAATTCATTAATACAATTGAGGTAATATAAGGTGATATCAAATACAATTAAGGTGATATAAGGTGTTAATCAATGCAATTAAAGTGATATAAGGTGTTTATAAATACAATTAAGGTGATATAAGGTGTTAATTAATATAATTTAGGTGATATAATATGTTCATTACAATCTTTCACAAACAATCTTGCAAATATTCATTGATCATTGTATATTTTTTCGGTGTTATAAGAAGCATTTGGTGTCATAAGGTGCAATGGATTTTTTTTTTTGGCATTATAAGGTGCTTTTATTTTTGGCGATATAGGGCGTTTTTTAATTTTGGCGTATAAGGTGTTCTTTTTGTTTCCTTTTTTTTTGTGATGTAGGGTGTAATTGCACTTACAACTCAACAATGTCTAAAATCATTAGTCTATTTAATGATTCTGACAAGTTAGAAGGTTCAAAGAACTATAAAGCATGGAGTTAGCACATTCAAAGCACTCTCTTTTACAATGAATCATGGAAAGGAATTTGTAATGAACAACTTACAAAACCAACTGATGTCGTTCCATTAGCAAGATGTGAGTTGAAAKATGAAAATGCCTTAACACTAATTGAAAGTGTTGTTTACGATGAAGTTTTTGCGCACATTGAAAATTGTAGTGATTCTTGGTCATCTTGAAAAACACTTAAAGACTTGTTTTATTCACAAACTGAAGCTAAAAGAGTTGATCTTYAATTAAAGTTATTACAACAAAAGTTAGATGTTGGGGGAGATGTAATGGAATATATTTCAAGACTAAAAAATATGAAACAAGAGATTTCAAAGGCAAGTTTTGCTAAAATTGAAGATAGTTTGATGGTTACAATTTTGATCTTGGGTTTGCCATAATCATACAAAAATTTCTTGGAAACATTGCAGATTATAGATAAGTTGGAAAAAATAACTTTTCATAAACTTAGTGAGATACTAGATATTCATAAAACTTTTGGTAAGAAACAACAATCATGAGAGTATGTTTTGGTTGCAAGTACAAGCAAGAGCACTATTGAAAAATGTATTTCTTCTACAAAAGTAAATGAGCATAAAGAAAATGAACATCAATATAATACATCTCAGTATTCAAATCGAGGTTGTGGTCAAGGCTGAGGAAGAGGAAAAGGTAGAGGTATTATGTCTTGGACTAAGAAAGATTCCAAAGAAGAAGAACAACACCAATCACAATGAACTGGAAGAGGAAGAGGCAAGAAAACAATAACTTGTTTTCTTTGTAATAAGATTGGACATTGTGCCTCCGATTATTTCATTCCTTATGAGAAGTTAGGTAAATAGAAATAATCTTCTTCGACACAATATGCAAATACATATGAAAATTAGAATTATGATTATGTTTTTACAACAAACAAAGTTCAAACAACTTACTCTTTCAGAAATGATTTTGAGGATGCCTGGATCATGGATACTGGTGCAACTCAACATATGACATACATGAAATATTTATTTTGGACTTATCAAGATTGTAATTTGAGTTTAGTCTTTCTAGCAGATGACACGAATTTCATACCATGGGGAAAAGGTTGAGTAAAGGTGTTTTTACTAGTAATTGGGTAAAGTATAATCTCAAATGTTTGGTATGTTCCCTCTTTTAAGAAGACTTTGTTATCTTTGATTTTGATCTGCCTGTCAGTGCATCGAATAGTAATTGAAGATGGAGCTATTAAAATCAACTTAATCAATGACAATTATAAAACAATGATGATAGGTTACGAGGATGGAAAAATAATTATAATGAAAGGCACAATCATTCCAAGAATACAAGATTTTGCAGGATTAGTAGAGATAGGTATTAAACCTATTTGATTATGGCATGTTCTCTTTGGACACTTGAATGTTGATAATCTTATTCAACTTCAACAACAAGGAATGGTAAATGGATTTCCCACATTTCAGAAGGAAAATGCAACATGCCAAGCTTTCATTTATGGAGAATAGAGAAGGTTACCATTTCCCACAAGAACTTGGAGGGAAACTAGGAAGAAAGTGTTTTTTACTATTTATTGATGACTTCAATAGGATAGTTTGGGTGTATTTTTTAAGGGAAAAATTAGAGGCATTAATTCAATTTCAATCATTTTAGAATTTGGTTGAAACTGCAATTGGGGAGAAAATTGTCAATTTGCGTACAAACAATGGAGGTGAATTCACTTCAAGTGAATTCCATGCATACTAACAGGACAAAGGAGTTAGGAGGCAACTGGCTAACTCCTTTACTCCACAACAAAATGGAGTAATTGAACGAATGAATAAAACATTATTGGGCATGGCCAAAGCAATGTTTTTCTTCAAAGGGTTAGTTTCAAATTATTGGGATGAGTTTGTACATACAACAATCTACTTGAGAAATCAGTCTCCTTCTTCATCCTTTGATGGAATTACTCCTTATGAAGCATGGTATGGATTCAAGCCCATGATTAAGCATCTTAGAGTTTTTGGATAAATTTGTTATGCACTTATTCCAAAAGAAAAACAAACAAATTTAGATTCTAGGAGTATGGAATGCATTCTAGTTGGGTATTCTGAACAGAAAAAGGGCTATAGACTTTTATCAAGAAGAAAATTTGTTGTCAGCAAGGATGTTGTTTTTGATGAAATTGAAAGTCTAAGTGCTGAAGAAATTGAGAAAAAACTTAGTCAATTAGATAAAAAACTGACTAAGTAACAACAAAGGTTGCAACCCGTAAATAAATTAAAGGATGACCAATGGTTTGAAATAGCTTGGACATCAAACGAATAGGTGAAAAGTGAAGAATCAACAAATTATTCATAAGTTAACTTAAAATATTCAGCTCAAGTTAACATTGATAATAACTCTTTGGATGGTACCTTATCGTCACCTCAAGTTGCACACAAGACTCCAAAGTGGGAAACTCAAGTACTTAAGGAAGTCAGGTCTCATGAAAAACATAAAATAGGTACACCGAGTCAACATAATTTGTGTTCTCTTAATTATGCTTTCACTGCTATTGAGCCATCTACTTTTGTAGAGGCAATATAATATGATGAATGGAGGAAGGAAATGAAATGTGAATATGATGTAGTGATTAAAAATAAAACTTGTAAAATTGTTGAGTGTCCAAAGGATATAAAACCCATTGGTTGTTAGTGGGTTTACAGGATAAAATATAAGACAAATGATGAAATTGATAATTACAATTCTATATTGGTCGCGAAGGGGTTTTCTCATAAATAATGTATTGATTACGAATAAGCCTTCGCTCCAACAGCCAAGTGGAACACTATCAGGGTCGTGTTAGCTTTGGCTGCACAAAATGGATGGAAAGTGCACCAAATGGATGTAAAAAGTTCATTTCTAAATGGTGATCTACAGGAGGATGTACATATGACTCAACCCCCCATTTTTTAAGTTCGGGACAATAAAAGAAAGTTAGTAAATTAGTTAAGGAATTGTATGGGTTAAAACAAACACCTATATCTTGGTACACTAAAATGGATGCCTATCTACAAAAAGTTGGTTTTCTTTGAAGTGAGTCAGACGACACTTTGTATGTTTGAGTTCAAGGCAAAAATTTGGTCATTTTTGGTAATGTATGTTGATGATTTTCTCATAACAGGTAATAATAATGATCATATTTCTCAAGTAAAGAAATAGTTTCTAACATGTTTTGAAATGATAGATTTGGGTTTACTTCACTACTATCTTGGAGTTGAAGTAGTGCAGTGAGAAAGAAAAAAAATTATTTCCCAAACTAAGTATGTTTCTGAATTATTAAAGAAGTTTGGAATGGAGGATTTCAAACTAACCATCATCCCCATGGAGCAAAACTTAAAATTTTTAAGTTTGAAGGAGAGGAACTTGTAAGAAGTACTAGGTATTGACAGTTAAATGGAGGTTTAATCTATCTCACAAATACTCACCTGGACTTATCTTTTGTAGTCAACGTCCTTTCTAGGTATATGCAGGAACCAAGAGAAAGTCATTGGAATGCAGTGAAAAATATACTTCGATATCTTCAAGGAACAAAAGATTTTGGACTTGAGTATGAAAGGAATAAAAAATTTAGACTTGCTGTCTAATCAGATGCAAATTTTATATCTATTGTTTTGGAGGATATGCTGGAGGAGCTATGAGGAAACCCTAGCCTCAATTCAGCGTAGACTGCTGTAGACCATTCGCAGAACACTGGCGCAGCGATTTTTTAGTGACCAGCAGAGGTTAACTGACTCCTACTGATACGTCGGAATGGGCACAGAAGAGGGGGGGAAACCCCCCTCATATCGCAATATCATCGCCAACAACCGCTCTGGTACTAAAGCGAAACACCCACATTCGAGCCGCCCTTGCAGGTATGTGAATAGATTTTGGCCAGAGAACAAGGCCTCATGAAGGAGATGGAGACAGAAGCGGGAACCTCCCATCCAAAGGCACCTCAAGGATGGGAGCCAGGTAAATGCATACCTCAAATGGAGAAAACACTAAGATACCTCATTAGCTCAACCAGAGTAGGAGAACACACCCAATTTATGAGAGAACATGCCCTCATTGGCAAGTTCCTGGGTCTCTGGCCAATAGAGAGGAATCTTAATAAATGGATCAAGCACTGGTGGAACCCCAAAGGGGACTATGAGGTCCAACTCAGCTCCAAAGGCTTCTTCACAATCATTCTGTACAATACAGAAGACAGAGACAGGATATTTGAGAACGGGTCATACTTCTACAACTCAGCAAGGCTATTCTTACACTTATGGATTGAAAGATTTAGCCTAGAAAAGGAAGACTTCACCATGGCCCCTGTATGGATCCGCCTATATTCCTTACCGCAAGAGTTATAGCTGGAGGAGATTCTAATGGGCTTAGTTATCACTCTAGGACAGTATGTCAAAGCTTCATAGGCCACAAGACAGAGAAAATATACCTCATACACCAGAATCTGTGTCTACATGAACATTTCCAAGGCACTCCCTGGAGCGGTGACTCTCGAATACCAGGATGAGGACTGGCAACAAACTCTAGATTATGAACACATTCCCTTTCACTGCAGGAGATGTCATGAGCACGACCACCTCTTCAGAGATTGCCCCCTGATCAAACCAACCACCAAAGCAAATGACACCACATAGAAAGATGGCTTCACCACGGTTGCAGCAAAGAGGAGAAACCCACCAAGGAGGCAGATCCCAGACCCCAAACAAAAAATCAAAACCAAAAACTCTTATGAGATTCTGAACCAACTGCCAAAAGATGAGGAAATCCAAGATCCACACAAGGAATCGCAACAGGCTCAAGGGGACACCCCAAATCCTTCCCCCCCTCCCCAAAGTCGTGAAACCTACATAGAAGAAAGAGGAGACGGTGATGGGGATACCCCAATGCAGTTGGACGATAGAGATCTAGCGGGCATAGATCTAGAAAATATTGAGGAGGCTTTGAATCAAAAGGACCTGCAGACCCTTCCTGAAGAACAACTACGCAAGGTACATAAAGTATTTCTCAATTCCTCAGCAGGATCCACAACACGCCTGGGTATATCCACGAACACGAGTTCAGGCTCGAAAAGAGTCCTCCGCGAGAATAAAAGACAAGGGAGAAAAATAACGCAACAACTTATCAAGGAGGCGGGCAATATCATGATAAATTAAGGTCATATCCACAAGCTTTCGGAGGGATACCTCCACCCAACACCACCCTCTTAATGATGAAGATCATCACCTGGAACATTAGAGGACTCAATGGCAGATCCAAACAATGGATCCTCCGAGCTTGTATTAAGGCAGAAAACCCAGACATTCTAATGTTACAGGAAACCAAATGTGCGAGAATAGAAGCTGAAATCATCTTCCAGCGTATCTGGGGAGAATTCAACTCCATATCAACAGACTCCACAGGAGCCTCAGGAGGTCTTGCTATCCTCTAGGACCCATCCAATATCACTATCAACAAACCCTTTTCAACTGTAGGTACAATAACGACTCACTTCGAGGTCATTGGCTCGAATCAGGAAGGAGCCATCACTAATGTCTATGGCCCCCATAACCAACAGGACAAAGACAAACTCATGGAGCGGCTCGAACTGATCAAGACTCTGGTGACAACTCAAAACTGGATTTTAGGAGGTGACTTCAATATGATCCTGTCGCTGGAGGAAAAAATAGGCGGCACCAAGAAACTTGAGCAAGACAGCGGTAAGTTCAAAACTCTCATTGATCATCTAAAGTTAGTCGATATAGAAAATAACAATGGCACCTTCACTTGGTCCAATCGTAGATCGGGAAATCAACACATTGCTTGTCAACTGGACCGCTTCCTGGTCACTGAGGAACTAATGGAGACAGTCTCTTATCTAGAAAGCCTTATTTTACCTAAATCTGGCTCAGACCACTGGCCTCTTTATCTCAATCTAGACACAGGGGAGACACCCAAGTACAAGCCCTTTCGCTTCAAAAAATTCTGGCTCTTACACCCAGATTTCCATCAGCTAGCCAAATCCTGGTGGGCACAGGAGGAAATAGACCACGACACCAACATGTACAAATTCCAACATCGACTCAAAAACTTTAAGCAGTTGTTGAAACAATGGAACAAGAACAACTTTGGAAATATACTTCAAAGCATAGAGGACATAGAGAGCAAGCTGGCGGAGATACAAAAAAACTTCATCTTAGGATCCAGAACCACTGAACTAATGAGAGAGGAGGCGAAGCTCCAAGAGCAATTAGAAGAGAGAAGAAATCAAGAGGAAGTTCTATGGAAACAAAAATCTAGAGTACAATGGCTCAAGGAAGGGGAAAAGAACACAAAATTATTCCACAGAGCCATGATGCACCGCTGCCACGTCAACAGAATCACCCACCTAGAGGACAGCCAGGGCAACCCAGTCAAAGAACACTCTCAAATTGAGGCTGAGCTGATCAATTACTACCAGGACCTGCTAACGGAAACCAAGGAGGACAGAATGACAGCCATCCAAAGAGTCACCAGACACATACCCTCACTCATAACCCCCGAGAAAAACATCGCACTAACATGGCCCATCACCCAAGAGGAAGTGGATCAAGCAGTAAAATCCATGCCTCCGGGAAAGGCCCCCAGCCTGGATGGGTTCACCACGGATTTCTTCCACCATTGTTGGGACCTGGTCAGGAAAGAAGTATGGGAGGTAGTAGAGGAATTGAGAGCATCAGGCCTAGTCCTACCGGCTCTCAATGCCACCTTTCTCACCCTCATTCTGAAAGAAGAAAGAGTCACAGACCCTAGAAAGTTTAGACCCATCACCCTTTGCAATGTGATCTACAAAATCATAACGAAGGTGGTAGCCAATCGACTCAAACCCATTTTGACACATGTCATCTCCAAGGAACAAGCAAGGTATGTAGAAGGAAGACAAATCATGGATAGCGTCATCCTGGCTCATGAGGTCATCCACTCCCTCAAGACTTCAAGGACCCCAGGTATGCTAATCAAAATCGACCTTTCAAAATATTTCGACAGAGCCAGCTGGCAATACCTTCGAGTTGTCTTAGAATCTTTTGGATTCGATCAGTGTTGGGTGAACTGGATCCTAAATCTCACCTCGTCAGCCTTCTTCTCCATCCTAGTGAATGGGGTTCCATCCATACCTTTTTCACCTTCCAGGGGCATCAGGCAAGGGGAACCCCTCTCACCCTTCTTGTTTGTACTTATGGCAGAAGGTCTAGGATGATACATTAAGGCAACAATCACCGACGACTCTCTCAAGGGCCTGCCCCTGCACAACATTCAGCCAACGCCCTCTCATAGTCAATTTGTTGATGACACCCTCCTTCTGAACTCCCCAATGGTCTGGGAGGCCAACCAGCTCAATTCTATCCTCTCTGACTTCACTGAAGCCTCAGGCATGTCCCTAAACTTAGATAAATCCAAACTCTACTTTTTCAACACACCGGCTTATGTTCCAATCCATATTTCTAGACTTCTAAGAATACCCAGGAGCTCCCTTCCGTCCAACTATTTAGGAGTTCCCCTCACGGGTGCAGCTGCCAGATCCATTTCCTGGGACAACCTTCTCCTTTCCATCTCCAACAGGCTAAGCAATTGGACCTTCAGACCCCTCAACATTGCTTCTCGGCTGGTCCTCCTCAAGTCCATCCTGCAAGCCCTACCTACCTATCTCTTCACCGCCCTTACTGCTCCTAAATAGGTAATTAGAGCCATCAGAAACCTCCAGCGAAACTTCCTCTATCATGGTCACCAACCCAACAAGAAATGGGCTCTAGTAAACTGGGACAGACTCTGTACGCCTAAAATCCAACGAGGACTGGGACTCTGGGATCCAGGGAAACTCAATCAAGTAATGGGAGCCAAAATCTGGTGGCGATGGCTAAAAACCCCAACAGCTTCCTGGGCACAAATGTGGAAGCAAACGTATGCCCCCCTTACACCAGATAATCATCTAATCAAGCACAATAATCAAATTCAGGGTTCCAATATATGGAACACATCATGGAAAAATCGCACGCTGGTCCAAAATCATACCTTTTGGGAGGTCCGAAATGGAGAAAGCGCCATGTTCTAGCAAGACTCATGGTAGCAATTCAAACCCCTGAACAAAATGGAGGAGCTATCCAATCTCAAAAGAGCTCTCAATCAGGATACCTCCCTATGGTTAAAGGACCTATGGAAGCCTCAAGAAAAAAGGCATCAATGGCGCCAATCGAAAGTCTCTAATCATGATCTCGGGGTCCCAGAAAATCTCAATCTGCATTGCTGGCAATTTCAAGCCAACCATCGGAAAATACCCAAAAGAGAAGAGTCAGACATCCTCAGATGGGGGTATTCCACAGCTGGCACTTTCTCAATAAAAGAAGCTTACTTCCTACAGGGCAATCACCAAGACAAAAACAAGGAGCCCATATGGAGCAAAGTTTGGAACCCCACTCTCTGGCCTAAGGTCTCCACCTTCCTGTGGCTGGTGGTACACAACCGATCCCTAACCTGGGAAAACCTCAGGAAAAGAGGCTTCATTGGACCTTCTCTATGCGTTCTCTGCTACCAACAAGAGGAAACCAAATAACATCTCTTCAATGGCTATGACTTTAGCCAACAAATTTGGGACCAAGGAGCGCAAATCCAACCAACATCGGAGCAGCCTCAATGAAACAATTGAGAATTGGGACTCTATCACTTACAACAATCCCCTTCTGAATCACATCTGGCAGCTTCTACCAGGATTCACCCTCTGGAAAATCTGGAAGGAACGGAACAAGAGAATTTTCCACTTCCAAGATTCCACATTGGATGCCACCTGGGAGAAAATCAGCTCACTAATTAAGGAAACTATCAGAAGTAAATCATGGAAAGAAGAGGATCTTAACTGCAACCCAAAGGAATAGTGCATTCTTCAAAGTTGGCAACCCATTCTAATCAATCAACCAGTACCAAAAACGCACAAGCACCAACAGGCTAGTCCAACCACCTGGTCCCCCCCTCCAACAAATTTCATAAAAATAAATTTTGATGGGGCTTCTAAGGGCAAACCGGGACCAACAGGATATGGAGCAGTACTCAGAAATTCAAATGGAAAGATCCTTTGTCTAGTTGTTGTCTTCCTAGGGGAAACAACCAACAATGTGGTAGAGCTAACGGGATTATTGAGGGGTCTCCAAGCATCTATTGACAATTATCACCACAAGATTATCTTGGAGGGGGACTCACAAATTGTCATCAAGTTAATCACCAAGATTCTTCATGGAGGCCATCCTTCAAAAATATCACCAAGTTGGCGACTCTCTAGATTGCTAGAAGACTTTACCTGCCTCCTCCAACCCCATCTCAGCATCATACCCTCCCACGTGAAGCAAGATGCAAACGGGACAACGGATTGCCTAGCAAACGAAGGAGTCGAAATGGAAACCGAACACTTCTGTTGGGAGGCCCACATCTCGAAAGACTCAGACATCTCCACTCGGTGCCAAACCTTAGCCACCAGAGATCTACAACCCCTGGATGGGGTGCCATGTCGCAAACCGAAGACACGCAGGACAACGCCGGGACACAACATTAACGCATCCACCGGTGACCATCCCCTCAGTCATTAACCAAATATGAATCTGCGCAGCCACATCCAAGCGATGAGCCCCTTCACACAAGTGATTGATATAGTGCACCAGCGCACTCAGCAGCAAGCCTTAATGGCTATGGCGGTTACGGTTTCCATCTTTCTTATCACCCGCCTTGATGGAATGGAGTGACATTCGCCCATCACAGCGTCGAGTGCTAAGTTCATTTCACCAGAGAAGCAGTTTGGGGACCCTTTGAAGCTTTGGAGCAGATCCTTCCACCCGCAAGGAACCCTGGTCATCTCCAGGGTCTCCACCATGCCCAGAGCACGAGGTAAGAAGAAATTTGAGCAGGCGTTAGCCATGGTGTCCCTCCAAAGGCGTAATAAACCATGAATGCCTCCAATGGCATACGTGAAAGAAATTACCTTGGAAGGTGCCATGCAAAGCTATCCCAAGCTCCCCCTGTTCACAGTCCCGGACAATTGGAATCCACCCATCGATTTTGGCTCAGACGACAAGCTTCCGCCTTTGTGAAAACTGCTTGGTTCTAGAGTCAATAGCCCAGTGGAGAATTTTACCACCTGCTATGTAGAAGAAGAGACCCCGTCTGGCACACAGGGAACCAGAGACTCACCCCCCGGTGCACCTATGGATGGAACAACCCAACTTTCCAACCAATCGGCACATGTAAGTGAGGGAGCAACAGGGCCCATTCCTCCAGCCTCCATCGACAGCCACTGGCAGGACCAACAACTCTTCACCAACTCGGGATATCTCGCTCTCATCTTCGACCTAAGGAGTCTTTTGGACGACCATGTCTTCTGCCTCACCTGAATCGATCAACGACTTGACATGTTGTTCGCGGCTCATTCCAGAAATCTTCCTAAGCGGTAATGCCCAACGTGCGCGCAGGCTTATGCGCTTCCAGCAGGATGGCGAAAGCATGGGGGCGAGGACGATCTCACCAGATAAGAGGTTCAATGATGTTCTTGGTTAGAAATTTTTTCTGTTTCCAAACCAGGCCTATGCCCAGTCAGATCTTAGTTATTTTGCAACTAGTTTTCGGCATACAGTTTAAACTTAATGGGAGGCAATCCTGGTTTCCTTCGGGCAGGACGGTATACTCTGATAGTCTTGTTTATTGGGAAACAAATGGCACAGGATGCCTAGCTGTATCGGTTTCCTGTTTAGGCGGGACAACTGGCTTCGTAAACAGTCATTGTAACTTGCTAATGATAATATAACATGTCCTATCCTTTTTTACTTAAAAAAAAAAAATCAGATGCAATTTTTTCTAGAGATGTTGATGACATGGCATCTATTTCTGGATATTTAATGAGCATGGGATCATCAACTATTGTTCCCTGGAGTTGTAAGAAACAATCCATAGTTGCAAATTCAACAACAAAATCTAAATATATCTCACCTTGGGAAGCAACTTGCGAATAGTATGGTTGCGAAGAATTTCGCAAGATCTTAAAGTTGTTCACAATGAAGCTACTTCCTTATTCATTGACAACCAATCAATGATAAAGTTAGCCAAAAATACATTTTTTCATTCAAAGACAAAACACATTGATGCAAAGTACCATTATCTTCAAACTCTCATCATCAAGGGAATCATCAATCCAACTTATTATCCAACAGAGGATCAAATGGTCGACATTTTCACTAAATCTCTTGGAAGAATTAAATTCACTAAGTTCATAGCTGAGCTTGGTATTCTCTCCAAATAAATTTTGTATCAAAGGGGGGATTGTTAGAAATTATGATCCAAAGTATGAATTTAGTGAATAAATGTTTTATTCAATAAAACATCAATGTAAAAGGACACCTACATGCTTACGTGATTATGTGAGGTGTCCAAGTTAGTTTTAGTAAGTTCTAGTTAGTTCTAGTTAACAATATTTTTAGTTATAGTTTGTGGGGTATTAAACCAATTCACTATTCTACGTGAGGTGTATTTTTTTCCCTTATCCCTCACGCTTATTGTTGTAATATTTCCCTTCATCAATAACAACTATGTGTCTGAGGACACTTTGTCAATGACTTTCTCTACCAAAATGCTTCAATATCCCTCTTGTAGATCTTGTAATAGTTTTTTTAGAATTTTTTTAGTAGTTTGATGAATTTGTAGCAATTTTCACTATCACTTCATTATGCTTAATCTTATCGATATGCAAGGACTAATGTATAAACTAAAATAGACTTGAAAAGACAAAAATGACAAAGTGTATTGTTATTGTTGATTATAGAATGGAGGCTTGTAATTGTGGTGATTAGGGATGAAAATAGTAAAGGCAAGTGAGTGAAAAAAAGGGTTACAAGTGGTGAGGTGATATACAAAGGTATATGGTAGAAAATAATGAAGAAATTATTGAGGGCATGAAATAAGAGGATCATAAAATGTGAGTGAAATGAGAGAGTAGAGGATAGTAAAGAAATAGGTCGAAAAATAAGGATAAAAATAAAACATTCATAAAGAGAGGGAAGAATGATTAATAGGATAAAGAAAGTGAAAGGGTTTGAAATTCAACAACCATAAGAAGCAACAAAA
>ML860522.1:0-12708 GCA_009831015.1 Picea engelmannii
TAATAATAATAATAATAATAATAATAATAATAATAATAATAATAATAATAATAATAATAATAATAATAATAATAATAATAATAATAATAATAATAATAATAATAATAATAATAATAATAATAATAATAATAATTATTATTATTTATTTGGTGTATGAGATCTCCTTGTTTGTTAAACAAGGTATCTCTTTCGCCCAATAATTTGATTGATAAAGTCTACGAAGGTATACATACCCTACCCCTTCTGGATTTGAACCTGTGACCTTTTAAGAAGAAACACATATTCTTAATCATTAGGCCCACTCAGACTATATATGACTATCGAAAATATTATTGTTAAAAAATCTACACCAATCATAAAAACAATCAATTTAATGAAATAATATACTCTTACTAGTCCATTTAGGGTCTTCAAGGTTATTTTATTGTATAATATATATATATATATATATATATATATTTTGTATAACATTTATATTATTTTTGTTGTGTAATATTTATATTTTCATATATATTTTTTTAGTTTAAGGATTATAATTGTTTTACAATGTTGAATACATTAAATGCATTAATTTTCAGTTACTATGGAAAATGTTGGAATTCAATATATAAGAAATTAACTTAAAAAAATAGTTTTTAAGATTTATTTTTAAATGATATTTATTTTTATAATTTTATTTAAATATTGTTGAAGAGTCTTTCTAACACCTTTCAACTAGATGATTGGGGTGTATATTTGAACTTATGTCTCTTTCAAATGGAGATTAAAATTTTCAAAATTTGAAAGTACCAAATAACTTTCACCTATTTATCATGAAGACCCAATAAGTTTTAAGAATTTAGAATCGGTTTCAGTATTGTAGTTTTTCATTATGAAAGGCTAACGAGGACGGTTTCTCTTTGAAACAAAAGAGAAGAAAATAAAATGATACTAAGAATAAGGAAATTGCTTATATTCATTTTCTCATTGAATAGCCCTATGTGTCAGCTTCGTCCAACATTTTACTAAATCTAAAAAAAAAGTCATATGTCCAAGATATGCCAATTTTCTCTCACATTCTACAATACCCCAACATTCCTCTCTATACTACTCTCCATACTTAGTCATTTTTCCTCATTTTCCTTCCTCTCTACTCTCCATACTTAGTCACTTTCCTTCCTCTCTACTCTCCATAATTAGTCATTTCCCCTCATTTTCCTTCATTTCTACTCTTCAAACCTCTCTACTCTCCATACTTAGTCATTTTTCTTTCTCTCCTTAGTCATTTCCTTAGTCTCCTTATTCGATACTTAGTCATTTTCACTACTCTCCATACTCCCATACTCCTTTACTTAGTCTTTTTTTCATGAATGCGCCATTTTCCCTACTCTCCATGCTCCCATGCTCCCATGCTCCTTTACTCCTTTACTTAGTCTTTTTTTTCATGAATGCGGATGCAGGAGTCCTTCCCTCATCTCCACCTTCCACTCCTAACCCCACAACCACATCTTCCACTCCTAACCCCGCAACCCACATTTCTATTTTCCTCAATTTGCACCTCCATTTCCACATTACCCAAATTGCACCCTCATGACTTAGCTAATTTTACTGAGTTTTACACTTACTTTTTACTAAATCTTACACTTGGTCACAAACCCCACAAACCGCATTCGAGCACACTTAACCATATTATGATTTTAACTTTACGGAGTTTTACATGTAGAGCTTCTTCCACTCCCGCATGCTATTTATCCCAACCATATTACGATTTTAACTTTACTGAGTTTTACATGTAGAGCTTCCTCCACTCCCGCATTGTGAAACATTATCCTATTTATCCCTGTTGAAAATACTAAGACAACTGAGAGGGGGGGGGTGACTTAGTTGTTATTGTGCTTACACAATTTTAAATCTATTAATACATTCTTAATCTTTCTTCAAGTGATCATCAACATTATACAACATATGGACAATAAAAGTAATGAGCATCAGTCACACATAAGGTATACATAGAGACATATTTTCACGAGGAAACCCATAAAGGGAGAAAACCTCTTCTTCTTCGAAATGATAGGCAGTCTTTTAAGTTCTATACATCATCTTTAATTGAGCACCAACTCAATGTGAGCCCGCTACCTCTGTTTTACAAGCTGCAACTTGTTTGAGAGCACCAACTCTCTGGTTTCTCTAACACCCACTAGAAGGAAGCACCAACTCCCTTAATGTTCCAGCACCAACTGGATGGAAGCACCAATTTCTAGTTACACAGGCTCCAGAGAACACTTGTTCTCCCTTGCACCACCCTGCCACCCTGGTTTCTCTGGATGCAACCAGATGGAAGCTACAACTCCCTGTGTTCAAGCTCCCACTTGAACCTCCGAGGACAACAATCCTCCCTAGCACCTCCCAACCACCCTGGAATATAAATGAATAATTAAACAACCAACTACACAGATAAATCGATTCTTAGCACTTCTTCTCTGTTCTGTAAATCTGGTCTTCTTCTAACTGTTCTGCAATTCTTCTCTTCCTTTGTCTGTTCTGCAAATCTACTCTGCTTCAACTTGTTCTGTCATTCTGCTTTGCTTCACCTTTTCCTCATCTGTTACTCTTCTCTGAGTTTTATCTCACACTGCGCATATTCTCAGTCTCACACTGCGCATCCTGTGATTTTCCCTTTCTTACAATTTAATTCATTTTTCATCCAGAACAACCAACCACACACAGTCTGTCTCTTTTTATTTTATGCACCACACCCACAGCGGTTACACATCGCATCTTCTTCGACAAAAGAAAAACTGTCTAAGCAACTGAAACGCCAACCGATCAATAATCATGAATCAGTTTTGCTAACTGATTTGTAACTGATGAATTAACTGTGAGATAGAACATTAGCCCTCCGATCATATTCAAGTTTATCTGCACTGTTGGATGAACTTTATTAATCTTTCCTTTAAATCGGGTTTCGACATTTCGGCATTCCTGTGGCCAAGTGTCTCGACACTTCATGTTGCGATCTACGAAACTCCGATACAAAGCTTTTTTGCGCTAGCTCCTTCCACTATATGACCATGGCCATGACCAAGCGCTTATGCATAAAGTGCTTTTCACGAATTCGCATTTCGTGAATCTGGAGATGAGGCATCTCGACTCTCCAAGTCGCGATCCCCGAAACCCCGAGATGGAGCTGAGATCAACAGTCCACGATCTCGATGAATCTATGGTCCAGATCTCATCATGAATTCGTATCTCGCGATTCCTTCGATGGAGGTTCTTGTCACTCCAAGTTGCGATAGGCGAAACTATGAAATGAAGCTTAGATCAACGGTCCACGATCTTGATGAATCTACGGTCCAGATCTCATCGTGAATTCGCATTTCGTGATTCCTTCGATAGAGGTTCTTGTCACTCTAAGTCGCGATAGACGAAACTCCAAAATGGAGTCGGATCAACGGTCTAGATCACACCTTGATCTGACGGCTGCGATTAAATCATGATTTCGCATTTCACGATTTTGATGGTTATGTTTCTTGCCTTTCAAAGTCGCGATTCATGAAACTCCGAAAAGGAGTCGGATCAACGGTCCAGACCACACCTTGATCTGACGGCTATGATTAAATCGCGATTTCGATGGTTATGTTTCTTACCTCTCCAAGTCGCGACAGGCGAAGCTCCAAGATGGAGCTCAGATCAACGGTCCAGAACAAACCTCGAACTGACGACTAAGATAGTTTCGCGATTTCGCATATTGTGAATTCAAGAGGTTAGGGAACCCTGTTCCTTTGAATTTTCAGTTAGCGACATGATGATCTTTCGCCACGTGTCCTGCTTGAAGATGGACGATCCTCCTTCTTTCAGGATTTTGTGAGCCCATCTCTCCTTGCACTTTAATGAACGTGCATGTTCTTCATGATCCAACGATGATTGAATCTGATGCTTAGATATGACGCCTGAGATCTGTCCTCCTCTTCTGCACGTTCTTCTTGTCTACTAACAGATCTGACGGTCCTTCTTTCGGGAATTTTGAATGGGATCCAACGATCAAGAATGCTTCTCCTCCCGAGCTTACTTTGTTCCGCTTACTCTGAT
Organism: Picea engelmannii; assembly: GCA_009831015.1. Taxonomy (NCBI): domain Eukaryota; kingdom Viridiplantae; phylum Streptophyta; class Pinopsida; order Pinales; family Pinaceae; genus Picea; species Picea engelmannii. The sequence continues at coordinate 4,069 of ML860522.1, forward strand.
CTTGCCATCGATGATTCTTGTCAACAATCCTCTGCACTATCTCTTCCGAGCTTATTCAAATCTTCTCTGTAGCGTCTTCTCATAATGCCAATCTATTACATACTTTCTGTACTCATGCCATCTTCATTGTTGTACTTGCCATCAATGACAAGCATTCGCTGTCTGTTAAATATTTGCCAACAATCCCAACCATATTATGATTTTAACTTTACTGAGTTTGTCCAACATTATCCTATTTATCCTCAAACACTTCGTTTAATTTTCAATATTATTCATCATTTCTTATCCTAAGTTTCTTTCCCCCATTCCTTTGGCATATCCTCAAACACTTCGTTTAATTTTCAATATTATTCATCATTTCTTATCCTAAGTTTCTTTCCCCCATTCATTTGGCATATTGGGACATGTGACAGTGAAGTGGACCTACCCCTGGGTGACACTTGGATGATATGGGTTGGATAGAGGTGAGTCAACAATGACTTGGCATGATGACCGAGCTATGAGGTGGCAACCAAAAGTTACACCGTGTACAAGCTATGAAGGATTCCACAATTCTCTCTATTTCACACACAAATAATATGGGGATGAATTTTGCTTATAAACAAGATATGAGAACTATTCCCCAATGCATGTGGGATAAATGGGGTGGATTAACAAATCAAGCGTTCAAAATTCATGTGCATAGATCAACGGTTGTTGAGTCTTTATCTTTGAGAGGCCATAACTTTTGATCCCGATGTCCAAATTGAGAAAATGAGAGCTCGTTAGAAAGATAGAGACATGAAGCAAAATTTAGAATTGGTTTCCATGGATGGAATCATAACTATCATTCCCAAAAAATTAAATTACAGCTGGGACCATTTTCTAGCTTGACGACGATTTGTTTTTGGAAAATTGACTATTAAAAGAAGTTCATGAATGTTTGAAGCAAGTCCCAGATTGAGACACACATATTTAAGTTTACATTACAATTGGATTTAAATATTCATTGATATTTTATTATAAATAATTGAGTTAAGAGTTATACTTGCTTCGGATGAGACAAAACATAACAATTCATTCATTAAAAGAATATATCAAAGATCGTCTCAAAAGGTCGTTATTGAAGATAACTGATCCCGAATAACTAACAGGAAGTTGTTACATCAAATAAATTCAAGGCCAACGATATATATGCATTAGGATTCAACATAGAGAAGGCCAATGATATATATGCATCAAGATTCAACATAGAGACAGTTCTTTCCATCATTGTAAGTCAAGTAGTTACTTTACTAAGCTCTTTCCCTCCTTTTATTCTCAATTAGTAGTCATCCTACCTTTCTTTGTTTATGATCTGTGGATACCAAAGGTCGATTCTTAATCGTGTTTTCTCTTTTCTTCCATGTATTTCCATTTATTGGTCCGCAGGAGTCCTGTCCTAGTCCATTTAGGATGAATGTTTTTTCTTTAAATTGGTATAAATTTTCACAGACATCTATTATTTTTTAAGGTTCCCAGAGAACTATTCATGATATTACATTAGTGATTTCTCAAACTTTGAGTTTTAATATTGAGATCTCAAATGTGTGTCTATCAAAATCTTTTTGAGTTTTAACTGAATGTTCATGTAAGTTCTCTGCAAAGGTGTTCTATATTTCTCATTCTATCAAATGATGTGCTCTACTTTGATTATGCTATGATGGAAATGTAGTCGTTTGAAATTTCCCAGTCTTATGGTTTATAGTTTTGTATAATATTGTAAATATTCATTTATGAACAAGCCTGGTTCTTTCTAAGGTGTTCTTTGCATGTGAATATTTATCCCTTTTAAAAGTCTAATATTTTATAGCATTCCCTGTAAATCTGTATTATATTAAAAGAGAAGTATCACATCTCTAAAACGCGGGAGGATTTATCCTCATGATGTTATCTTAAAGGCCTTAAACAATCTTTTAGACCGACAAATAGTTAATATTTATTATTATAATATTATGTTATATTGTGAGATATGCTATTTAAATTGGTTGTTTAATTTTGTGAGATGCTATGCATCCTGAAAACATATAATTATGTAATTTTAAGATGTTAAAAATGTGTATTATTAGTTTAGTATGAATTGTTTAATTGTATTATGTTTTAAATTAATTATATTTTATAGTAGTCTCTAATGCTTGGTATATATTATTGTTTGTGTTATATCTATGGCAAAGCCGAAGGAAGGCCAATTTATATGTAAATGTTGCAAGATTAATATTATCTTTATGTGTTTTAATTTATGTTTAAATTTTATGACCGTGGTCAACGTCTATTGAGATCAAAATTTATTTATCTGACATTAAGAAATGTAAGAGATTACTTGAATTTCTTTAGAATTTTATTTCTGTGCTCGAAAAGCAGTCGAGAAGCGTTACAAGATCACTATAGTTTTGATAACTTAGAAGGTTAGAGAGGTCGATATGGTGGAAAATATTTTGAAATTGTGATCTAATTTGGGTATATGTGGGGCACTTTAAGAGAAAAAGATTTCCATCTTCAATCCTCTTAGTGTCACAAATATGATAGATTCTTTCATCCCATGGTGTCTTGGGAATTTTCCAACTCCCAATCTCACTATGCAACTCGTGAAACTTTTTTCTTATTTTAGCAATTTAGATTTTCTTCTTTGCACTAGTCAAAACTGAGAGATACTTTTGATCTTCTAGATTAAGGTTGACCACCTCCTTGTAGTATCTTAATTTTCTTTTGTTCTCTAATTCTTTATTACACTACAAAATATCTTTAAATTTAGATGTAATAATATTTTTAATATTATCGATATTCTACATAATGACTTCTTCTTGTATTCCCCAATGATTTAGCCAAGACTTGGCATCTTTATGCCATCCCCGCTTGAGTTGTTGGTGGTTTTGGCTAGAGTTTGAAGCAATTGTTGGGAACCTCTTGTTTTCCATGTTTTTTATCTTGTTCTTGTACATTAAGTGCCTAATCATAATCCTACTTTCAATGGGGGAAATGCTTTCTTCTATGACGAGGATATAATAGGGTGTAATGCCTTTAATAGTGAGGTTATAAGTTATAAAATTATTTTGGATTTGATCTATATTTCTTCGAGATTCTCTAGAGATACTATATCCCCAAACTTCACATTCATAAAGATAATAGGAGTGACAAGAGTATCAAAAAGGAGTTTTTTCTTATCCCATAGCCAAAGGTATGCTAATTTGCAATTGTTTTCAAGCCCATAATAAGCTTTCCACCCTCCATTTAACCTTTTTCTCAATGCTATAGTTCCAATTGAGCTTGTGATGACTATCAATTCCAAGATATTTTTATAAAGGAACTTCCTCCAAGCTATCATTGTCAAATGAAAGTATCATAGATGATATTTTTGTATTTAATTATCACGGCCTTCATTTTGTCAATGTTCACAGTCATACCCATACTAGAGCATAAAAGTCCTCGAGGATTCTTAGTTGCTTACCAAGGTTATAGGGACTCCTCACCATAAGAACAATAACATTGAGGTAAACAAGAAGGATGATGACTATACCATTGAGAGTTGGGTCGACACAACCCACATCTTCTAGACAATCTTCTAACTTGTCAATGTATATGCCAAAAGGGTAGGGAACATGGGACAACCTTGCTTGACTCCTATATTACAATTAATTTCCTTTGATGAGCCCTTAGTGTTCCTAAACTTGGAAATAACGTTCTCATAGAACCTTACCGCAACTGCTCTCAACTTGAAAGGAAATTTCATCTCTTCTAGCTTATTCCAAAGGTTAGTCCTAGGTACAATGTTAAAATATTTTCTAAAATCAATGAAAGAACAAAGGATATTGGTTTTATTATTGCGACACTAATTTGTAATGCTCCTAAGCATAACAAGGTGGTCTATAATTGAATGATATCCTCTGAACCTAGCCTGGCCTTTAGATCCTTTTCCATGGATTTCTATCTATATGTTGATCTTCTTTTCCAAAATGCTTTTGTACATGTTGGCTAAAATGGGGCTAATTATAATTGTTCTATAATTAGAGGGATTGATTTTATCCCCACTTTTAAAAATAGGTACAATGAGGCTTTGATTCCAGGGTTTAGGGAATCCCTGCTTGATTGCTAAATTGAAGAGATTGTGTATTTGGGTGATGAGGATCATCCCTCCAATTTTTATGATTTTAGCTTGGTAGCCTTCGATGTCCTTAGCTTTCCCTTTTGCAAGTCACTTAACCCCAACCTTTATGTCTTCTATAGAAAAAAATCATTCTTTGTAGACATGTTTGGAATGTTTCCCATGACAATAGGGGATTCGTAAATATTTTTAAGGCATGGATTCTAGTCCCTCAAGGGAATCATATTATTTTCTTTAGCTTTATGAGTTAGAATTTCTCTACATAATTTCTTAGGATCTAGCTTAGATAGGTGTAAAAACTTCTCTTTCTTTCTCTTTATGTGGTGTCTTTTTTCCTTTTAATTAGAGCGTTGTATCTATTTATATTATCATATTTTAATGACTCATTAGAAGCATCTCTGATGGCTTTTCTAACAATTTTACACTCATTATCATACCAAGGATTGGTAGTATTGTTTTTCTTTTTATATAACACCTTGATCGAGAATTTGTTAATGGAAGTAGAGAGGGTTGTTGTAAACTTATGATAGATGTCTTCAATATTATTCTTATATGATAGGAGATTTAGTTTACTATTTAAGTCCTTTAAGAAAATATCAGCTTTAGTTTTGTCAAAAAGCAAGTGCCTTTGGTTACCAGAGTTCTCTTCAATGGAGCTTTTGTCCATGACAAAGTTTAGAGTTATGGTTAGAGGTCTATCATCGGAGTCAAGCTCATGGTCATTTAAAAGGTCAACAATTTACTATTTAGTTGGATACAAGGATATATGATATCACATAATCCATGACATTACTTCCTAGCCCATGGATACAAGTCATCCAATTATACTTCAACCACTTCATTAGACCATAGCAAATTATTAGATCTTGAGAACTATAAATCTTGATTAGCTTGGTACTAAAAAATTCTCGATCAGGCATTCATAGTTTCTTTTGCATTTGTTAGCTAAAACAAGGTCCTCATCTAGTCATAGAGGATTAGGGTTGGAATCATTGCTTAAAACAATAGATTGATTAATTGGTTCTAGCATCTCCTAGCAGGAGGATGCTACCTTCATTTCTTAGATTGTGAATATATTGTTCTAAGATTTTGTAGGGACAATTCTTATCTAGATTGTTTTTCTTATAAAAGGTAGAATGGATAGGTGCCAAATAGCAGATCGCTATATAAATATTCTACCATTAATATCTCAAATCTCTATCTATATGTATTGATTGAAAGGGTCTTTCTTATGAAGCTAAATGTGAGTATAAATGTTCATTCGTATGTAACAAACTATGTCTCTAATCCCTTAGTGGGAGTATTTCTTGTTCCATGACGACTACAAACCAAATCCTTCTATGTTATGGACCTTAGATTCTTCATGTTCCCAAGTTTCAACCAGAAATATAATATCAATTTCATTTATGATCCAACTTAATATAGGCCCTTTTCTCCATGGAAAACAATGACAGTTCCAAGAGAGGATCTAGAGTGTCCCAAATTCTTATTATTTTTATCTTTTTGGTCTCTATCTCTAATAAAAACTTTTTGATTCCTAATTATTGTCGATTTTCCTTCCTTCTTGACTTGTTTTACCTTTTGAACTTCCTTCCTTAATTCAACTTGGTCTTCTGGAATGACGTCTTGATTTATAAATATTCCTGACCCTTTTAAGCTCGAAGTTTTGTTGTGTATGCCACATTTATGGTCATTAGAGCTTACCTTAACACAAATAAGCCTATCTTTATGTTCTATTATTTTACCCAGCCTCTTTGCTTCTATGAGACAAGTTGTTTCAATTTGTGATTTATTTTTAGTTTTTCCTTGACTATTGCAAGCATGTTGTCATATTTCTACTTTTTTAGACAAAAAATTATGAGCTTCAAGGCTCTTTTGTTACACACATGGTTTGACTTAATGAGCTTATTCATTTTGTCTTTGCTGAGTTTAATATCCACTTCATGTTCCAAACTATTTAAGGCCAAATTATTAATTAACTTTTCTTATAGCTCTTTAATCTTGTCCCTAAGATTATGATTTTCTTTGGCCTCCTCTTTGTAGGTTGATTGTTTCTTTTCTTGACCGTGTTTTTCTATTTCCTCTAATCTAACCTCAATTTTTTGCAATTGAGTCTCCAAACCTAATATTCGACTTTCTATTTGTGTTTGAATCTTGTCTTCAAAGGATCTAAACTTATTATCAAGCATTGCTTCTAACTCTCTTTGAAGTTTGACTTCTCTCTCTTCTCTATGTTTTTCTAATGATTCTATATATATTCATACAAATTATCTAGGATTACTTTGTTAGGCCTCCCCTTGAGAGATTTTGATATCAACAATGAATTATTCATATTAGAGAACAGAGAAAATAAATAAAAGTTAAAGAAGGAACTTGTGTACTTGATTCACTGTAGGGTTTGAAAGGGTTTGAAAGGCATGACAAAAAATCAGAATGGAGCTCTTCCTTAGTTTGAATAATCCCTTGTATGATGCGTCACTTGATAAAATCAATCCTTTCACGATGTATCACTACACTAGTTAAATCCTTGCACAATAATGAAACCCTTGCTTGATGTGTCGATGTGGTATCACTGCGGTAGAATGATAATGATAATTCTGTATAACTGTAGTAATTATCTCTGCAGTAGATCTCTAAGTACATGCATGGTGAAAGACTGTAATCCATGGAACTCGGGTGGGTAGAAAACAAACAGCCATCAAGTGCATCTAGAGCGCCTTGTAGTTGGCCCAAAATGCCATTATCTCTGTAGTAGGTTACCTCTACGATAATTATCTTTGTGGTAGGTTACCTCTGCGGTAGATTAACTTTGCATTATCTCTACATGTCAAGGAAGAACTAAAAATTTACTTTAATCTTTATAATTAAAAAAAAAAACATTGTATATATTTTTTATTATATAATTATGTTGAAAGCATTTTTAGTGATAGATTTTGTAGAAAACCTGTTAACTTATTGACAGGTTTTCTAAAACCATCTTTATCCACATGTAAAACCCCTTACACACCATAAAGTAGACAGACTAATAAATACACAAATAAAACGTACCTTATATTAACCTGTGAATAAATGAAATGAACCTGACATGAAATGGTTCTCAACAACCGATCTTCCTCTTAATGATCAATCACTCACTTTATTGCTGACTGCCACCCGTCCAACTCACTGCCGCATTTCAACTGGTTTCTCGATCAATATAAATACTCCGTAAGTGAAGTCATCGGTTCAAAACCTCTGAGCACACCTCAAATCCAGGCATGTGAAGGGCCATGTGAAGGGCCGGGTGCAATCTCCAGGTGATTTTGACTTTGACGGCTTAGATACCCCTGGGTCATGGCATCTTAGCCACAGGCCAATCTTACAAGTCAGGGATATTTAACTAACAAAAAAAATTTATACATACACCATTAAATTTCATAATAACATTATTTGTTTTATATATATTAACATATATAAATATATTATTAACTAAAAAAATATTATTTTTATAATATTAAAAATATTATTTTTAATTTTTAACTTTATTATATATATAATAAAAAAATTAACATATATACATATATTATTAAATAAAAAAAATAATTGTTTTTATAATAATTAAGATTTTATTTTTAATTTTTAACTTTTTAATTTATAATACTAAATATTATTATTATGATTATTCTATATCTTTTAAATCTATTATATGATTATGCTAGATCCTTTAGATCTTTAATAAATTTTGAATAAAAATAAATTGGCATTGATATTGAATAGTTAAGATAAATTTATAGACTTATGTTTTATATTTATATTCATCCCTTTCTCCATAATAGCAAAACACAAGAAGTATATTTTCCCTCATGCAATTATATAATACTTAACCACTTTTAATGATCTTGAGAGACTCTTTCGCCGTTTTTTTACTTATTAGTTGTTTGTTTTATTTGCGACATGTTAGTTGTTTATTGGATAGTTAAAAAACCTTTGATATCACTCTTTATGAGATTCAAACTAACTTTAAAATTACATAAAATTAATATTTGTTATATTGGCAAACTGATTATATGATGATATTTCAAGTGATCCAATGTTGTAAAATGTTTGGCAGTTGACTTGTGATGTGGTGAGTCAGCAAATAGTTTTCTTCGAACATGACTTAATGATTTGACATGCTTTTTTTTTATCTATTTCTTCAACCAGTTAACATTTAGTTTATTGTATGATCATATTATTATAATCGTAGTTTTTAATAATAGAACCTTACAAAAGTTTTCCCACATATACTTAGAGGTAATATATAAATATTTTTATTCATTATTTTTTCATTTTTTTTTACTAAGGGGATATTTTAATTAAAACTACATAGAGTCAACTTTAATATATGATTAAATCTAAAAACATATATTTATCTTTTTACAACCATATAAATTACTATTAAATGTAAATTAACTTAACAAAATTTCAATAATTTATTTTTAGTTGTGTTTCTAAATGATTAACATTAAATAAATTGGTTAGTTTCAAATAAATACAACAATCAT
>ML860522.1:13974-24754 GCA_009831015.1 Picea engelmannii
AATCTCCCTCCTTTCCTTCATCCACTCCCTTTCATTGAAACTAGAAAATATTGGTCCTATAGTTTCCATCGAAAAAAAGACCCATAGCGACGAAGACGATCCCCAATAATTGTCCTTGTCTCGCCAAGCTTTACTATCGTTCCTGCACACGATTCCAAAACCTTCGAAGATTTCTTTTGGAGTGAGTTGCTACTATAAAAACCATTCCATAACTTCGAAATTGAAATAGGTCTCTCAAGAGCTACAATCATAAAAAATTGGGAGAACATAAAAGGAACCTAACATGCATGGCATGTACACCGTTCTCTTGTAAATTTTGAAGAAACAAAACTTGATGAAGATGAAGACAATTCTACACATTTGCATCCCAACATGGATATAAATAAGTGGGAATTATTATCAAGATTGATCCTTGTTGACAATATAGACTTCAATGAGCTTGGCATCCTTGGAATTCATGACTTTTACACCAATTATTGTTGGGACAATCCAGAAATTCCAGAAGCAGTTCTTGTTTCCGCACCACAGTTCGTTGAAACCAATCGACCTTCTGTGGATGTGTTTCAAAGGAACCAACATGTCAATCCATGGATGGATACATTGTCATGCAAACAATGTCAGACATTCAACATAATACTACATCATTCACAACAAGAAAAAAAATCACCACCCCTAATGATGATCATCTAAGGAACGATAGGGACTAAAAAATCTTACCTAATCAATAGCTTTAAAGCTTCATTGAATATGCACTCTCCCTATGGACAAAGTCCGATACTACTTCTTGCTCCCACTAGAGTTGCATCTTTCAACATACAAGCAACCACTATACATGTTGCACTTAAGATTCCAATAAAAAAATTATGGCATTTACAAGCACAAACATTCGCAGTGTTCCAAGAAGAAATGAAACATATACGTTATGTGCTCATTGATGAGATGAGCTTCATAGGGACTAAACTATTTATGCATATTGAAAGCCTTCTATGTGAAGAATTTCCAGTAGAAAAAAATAAAAAATAAAAATAAATAAATAAATTTCCATTAAGTCATTGCTTTATAATTCTTGTTGGTGATCTAACACACCTACCACCTGTTATGGACACACCTTTATATGCAAGCACAACACCAGGTAGATCTTTGTGGAACTCCTTCACCACTGTTGTGACCTTACAAAAAATCTTCTGCCAATAGGGCCAGGATGTAGAGAAGGTCCATTTTCGTCACCTCTGGACAAACATTAATAACACAACTCCACTACAACAAGATTGGAAGATCCTTTAGTCCTAGACAAATACATCATTGTCTACGATAGAATACAAATCCTTTGATGCAACCATACACGTATTTGTAACAAATGTTTTGGTCTCGCAACATAATAAGTAAATGGTAAATTTGTTGAACATGCCAATCGCACGTAACATCATAGAATTTCTTAGCTCTTCTAACTCTAAGGAGGATGATGCTCACCATATGGACCAAAAAATCTTGTTATGTATTGGCCAATGCGTCATGTTGGCCTCCAATTTGTGGATCCAAGCATGACTGGTTAATGGAGCATTAGGAATGGTCACCCAAATTACCTACACACAAGGAGTCAACCTTCCAAACTTTCCAGCGTATGTTGTTGAGGAGTTTGACACATATATCGATCCACCATGAGACCATATCAACCAAGAAAAAGTGCCAATCCCACCCATAAAACATGGCACCATGAAAAAAATCCCACTCAAAATGGCATGGGCCTTGACTTTACATAAATCCTAAGGATTAACACTATCTAAGGCAGCCATAGACATTGGAAAGGTTGAACGACAAGGCTCAGCCTTCACAACAATATCACGCGTCAAATCCTTAGCAGGATTGCACATCTCACCCTTCTTCTCTTTTGAACGTTATACAAAAATGCAAGATGGTGCATATGTTGCACTTAGAAAGAAAGAAGAAGCACAATTAGTTGCTTTGTCAGTATAACATTTTTTTACTCTTCTATGATCACTGAATGCAATGCATAACTATGTGGTATGTTAAATGTTTCCCTAACATGGATTCATCTTTTTTCTTACAATGTTTCTTTTTATCTCCACTTACAACCAATTTTTTAATATATTTACAACACACTTTCACACTTTATTTTATTGATTAAAGATATTTCACAAAACATGTACTTATTCCATTACCATACCAAGATGCTTTGGGTGTTTGAGAGGAATGATTGTTATCCTCCCCATTCGGATTCAATTTTTTCAAGTGACATGTTGAGCTCAAAACGAGTATATTATTGTAATTACTTCGAGCCTTATTGTTAATTAAAATATATATATATATATATATATTATACATGTCAATTGGGTTTAGCTTGGGTGGCTGAGAGGAATGATTTTTATCCTCCCCACTCGAATTCAATTTTTTCAAGTGACATGTTGAGCTCAAAACTAGTATATTATTGTAATTACTTCAAGCCTTATTGTTAATTAAAATTAATATTTACATGTATATTATATTTTTCAAAGAAATAATGATTCGTAATTTTGAGAGATTTAGTTTGATTTGAACATATGACTTATGACTTCTCTATTAATATATCTTAAACAAATGATTTAACTAAATAAAATGACAATTAAACTAATTTTTAAAACCTTAAACAAATAATTTAACTAAATAAGTTAGCAATTAAACTAACTTTTAGAACTTATAGGGTTTATTCGACGGGACCAGTAAAGGTCCAGAAAATCTAGTATTGGGGGGTCTTATAGATATAAGACAACGAATTTGTCCAATTTAAAGCAAACCCAAAAGTTAAATAAGTTAGCAATTAAACTAACTTTTGAAACTTATATATAAGTTTTAAAAGTTAGTTTAATTGCTAACTTATTTAGTTAAATCATTTGTTTAATGTTCCAGTTTAATTGTTAATTTATTTAGTTAAAATTTGTTTAAGATATACTAAGTATTTGAAACCTACTTCTCTATTGTCTAAATTAAAACTAAAATTTATATATAATTGAAAATATTTAAGTTATTAATTTTTGATTTTTGTGGTTATATATTTTATTTATGAAATTTTATATTTTACTTTGTATTTTGCAACTAAAAGTATCTTATGGGATGGAAAGAAAGAACAAAGGAGTCATCTCTCTGGTTCCAGAATCTTTACGTATCACACATTTTTAGAGAGGACAACTGTGAGGCCGATTCTCTTTCCAAATCAGCTTTAAAATTGCCCCCGGGGCTTTTTTGCTTCACCAAATGGGAAGATGATAACGCAGGGCCTACCATTAATATCAAGCTGTAATGAAGCTTCTCTGAGCTGCCCGCGGTTACTGTTGTCTATCCTTACACCAACAGGCTGATCCTCGTGGAGCTGTGGGCCTGGCATGGCCGATTTGGAGTCTATTTTGTCTGCTGGTTTTGACGTTTTTGTATTTTCCAGCTATGATTACCTATGTCTTTTTATCCTCCCAGATGGCTGTTATCCTTGTGGAGTTGTGGACACAGATTGGAGACTTAGTTATATTGTTGTTCTTGTCTAATTTGTATTCGCCAGCGAAGTCTATTCGACTGCTATGTCATCTTAGTGGCTATCACAGACGGAGTCTGTCATTGTACATTTATATATACTTCTGAATATATAGAGTAACTTTCATGTGGAAAAAAAAAACTAAAAGTATCTTGAAAAGGGGATGTCATCTCCCACTCTCTTCGCTTTACTTTTTCCTCAAACCCTTCTTGGGTTTTGCCCTGTGAGCATCGAATATGGCGTGGGGATGATCATGCTCAAGGATGTAGCTACTTCAAGGAGTAGAGTGGCTCAACAATGTTTCTAGAGGATAAATTGAGTGTTTTCGTTGCCTTTAATTGAGGTCTGATGGTTATGGCATGCAATTAATTTGGCTTTGCAACTCATTCAATTTCTCATTCTCATTAGTTTTTTTGGCGGTGAATCTATTATTTGTGTTTGTGATGTTGCTTTTTGGTGTCAGTTCTATGTATGGTGTTGTAGGGGCTAGTTGACTTTATCTACTAGACTCGACAATTGGCTAAGTCGAATACACAAGTTGATCGACTATTTAGTCAAATATGTAAGTCGACCGACCAACCAAGGAAATTAGCAAATTGCAACTGCCTTGTAACTGAATGAGCAAGTATAAATATATGAATATGTAACGAAGAAAGAAGACTATTGTGATACATAATGAAGTGGATATTATTGGTCTCTCCATTACTTTGTGTACACTTTTTCTCTTATTTATGTGTGTGCTTGTATATTAGTTCAATGTGCCATATTGCTTTGTGTGAAGGACTACTGGTAACTTCTATATACAATTCCCTAGATTACAACATTGATTTTGTTGCTAGTAGTTCCTGAACCCGAGCTTGTAAAGTAATGCACACATAGATGTTGAGTTTGGAATAAATACGTGAGTGGTGGGAGAGAAAGATCAACAATTATTTGAAGAATTACGCATGAAGAAATCAACTGACACTAGCAGAAGCAAGAGCACACTTCTTCATAAAAACCCACGAAATATTCATTGCAACGATTCTCGAAGAAATTAAAAAATACATCGAACGACCTACTAATGAATAAACTAGTAAACGATGGATGATTAATGTCCAAGTTGATCAACTGGGGTCGAATGAGCCATTTGTTCCTCAACAGACCGACCAAGTGGCGATAGAACAACACCAAAATTAGCAAACAGAGTAAGAGCATAAAAAAGATCCAGGTGCACAAGATACAATAAAACACTCAAGTGTGCGGCATCTAACCACAAGAAAACTGACTAGGGGCCAACGAACAAGTCAAACCCTCATCCAGAGTAGTTGGAGGGACAACAAATAACTAGAGAAGGGCCAAGTACAACTGCACTGACAAAAATTCCCACGGACAACCCAAATCCACTTAACAAGACACTCGAAATACCTCCTGAACCATCACAACTTCCATTAGGGTCAAAGAAGAAGAATAAAGAGAAGAAAAAGACAATACACAAGAAACAAACCACTTCTTCAGTCACTACTTTTACAACTTTCAGGCCTGTGTGAGCATCAACACCCCCCAAATAGATGCTCTTTGACCCAACTTCCATTTGTGACAATCAAATTTTAGACCTGTGCAATGAAGTTGTGAAAGAGTCAGTCTCTAGATGGAAGCAAACAATGAAGGATGAAGACATGCTAACATCAAGAAAAGACAAGGAGAAAAATATTTGAAAACATTGCATCAACTTGGCATGAGAAAAACCAAATCTGGAACTATCAAGTGAGGAGGTCAACCGACTCCACTCCATTAAGAAATTGGTCGAGCAACTAGTCGAGCCGAACCTACAAATCCAACAGGAAACTCAACAATTGAGGGAAGATAACATGAAAGTAAACTAGGAGCACATCCAAATGATTGAAGTGAACCACCAACTCATGATCGACCAAATTTTAATTGTTCTATAGTTGGAACATGAAATATTTAAAGAAATCCAATAGAACCCAGATATAGTAATTGATCAAGCTGCCACACTAAACAATGTAGTAAGTAATTGGTAGAATTACTTCGCTTCGACCTTCAAAAAATTAAAAGCACAGAGAAGCATTCTCAAAGACTTAACAAGGAAGAAAAATATGGTAATCGACTCCAGAATGAGATCAACTATGGCCACACAAATCAACAAAGAAAAGGAGGTCGAAATATAACTTACAAAACAAGAGCGACAATGGTTCAGAGAGGGTAAGAAATCCCAATTGGAAACTGAGAATGTCGTGGAACATCTCAATCAAGTTATTAGAAAAATAAAACATCCTAAGGAACATTTTAATCCTGAATCGACTTTGGTACAAAATGCCTCAAGAGCGGAAATGGTTCAGAGAGGGTAATAAATCCCAATTGGAAACTGAGAATTTTGTGGAACATGTCAACTAGGTTATTAGAAAAATAAAGCATCCTAAGGAACATTTTAATCTTGAATCGACTTTGGTACAAAATGCCTCCATCACTGACAAATTGGGGTACCTGACACAAATGAAATCACTTGGAGTCCAGGAATAATATTCAATTGATGAATGGCCTACCATTTCCCAATATCTGCACTAACTGGTGCCTCATATTTATCAAAATGATTTTGAGCATCTGCCACAACAACCAACAACACACCAATGGTTGGCTCCTACCTCCCCTCCTCGACCAAAATTCTAGTTTTTTAGCCCAAATGTCTCAAAGTCTAACTTTCTAACTACCGGTCGTCAATCAACGATGCCATAAATAGAAGTGGAAGGGTCAGATACATCACGATTGGATAAAGGCATCAAAACATTAGATCCACATGTACATCTCTATAAGTGGTCAGAGACTATACCAGAAGAGTTGGTCACCCAATAAGAGAAAATAGTCGAGAAAACAAATCCAACAACATCTCCAACAAAAGACCCATAAATCTAGTAAGCAACCACAAAAGATCCAACCAAATGATCAACACTATTCTCTTTGTCTTCTTCAAAATTTTATAATCTCATTCTCTAAATTTTTTGTAAATGTAAAATTCACAATCTCCCTCTTTCTCGGGACGAACAAGGATTTAAGGTGGGGGGAGATGTTGTGGGGGCTAGTTGACTCTATCCACTAGACTCGATAGTCGACTGTCCACTAGACTCAAGAGTCGACCAAGTCAAATACACAAGTCAATCGAATGTCTAGTTGAATATGTAAGTTGATCGATTGCCTAATCAGGTCAACTGACCAAGGCTGTTAGGAAGTTGCAACTTCCTTGTAACTGAAAGAGCAAGTATAAATATATGAATATGTAACAGAGAAAGACAGTTATTCTGATACATAATAAAGTGCATGTTATTGGTCTCTCCATTAATTTGCATACTGTTCTACTCTTATCTATGTGTGTGCTTGTATATTAATTCATTGTGCCATATTTCTCCGTGTGAAGAACTACCAATAACGTCTACACATAATTCCCTATATTACAACGTATGGCATTTTTTTTTCTTGTATCTTGTGTCCCAATCTCAACCTATTTTTGCAAAGATCATGCTTAAGGGATATATGTTTAGATCAGATCTAGATTATATCTTCTCATTGAAGAATACTTTTTTTTACACTTGCATCTCCACTCATGGAATATAGTTTTGACTTATTGCAAGGCTTATGTGTCTCCCATGATGACCTAGTATAGAACCTAGCTTGAGTTTTTTTCCCGTTTCAATGTACTCCTCGTATATATGGTTTGATGGTTGCAGTTTCAACTATTTTGGTTGATGTAGTTTTAGGAGTGTGTTCTCCCCATACCATGTGTTGAGAGTCTATTAAGGATTGTCTTGAATATGATCTTTGCATGAGATTAAGATTGCAATTCACCTTTTTATTATTATTATATAAAATCCTATTATTTGAATTTATGTAAACTAAGATTGCAATCCACCTTTTTTATATAAAATATTTTTTATAATAGAGTTTAAAATGAGCTCTTTTTAAAAAAAATGATCTTATGAAAAATTGTGACTGTGTAATTATTTCTTATAAATTTGTATGGCTAATAGTTAAAAAAAAATGTTCTTATATTTCTTATATATTTGAAGCTTAATAGTTTAAGAAAAATTGTTTTTCAAATTATATGATTAATGTTTTATAAAATTCCATGGATTCTTTGTCCTTGGGTTTTGGGTTATGTCCATCCTCCTATTTTAATGTAGAATGTGAATTTATTTTATCGTTGTAATTTTAGTTTTCTTTTTCTAAGTTAAAGTTGACTATTAGTAAATCGTGTTGTTACTCTATCACTTACAATGCTCAACCACATATTTAAGTAATTTATAAATGATTTTACACATAACTATGTGGAATTGGACTTCAATGTTGTAACAACCCTAGATGAATATATGCTTAGGGATTATTAAGTAAAATTTATTAGATAATTAATTGTCCTAATATGGTTTTAATTAAACAATGATTAGTATTAATAATGTTAATTGATTATTTATTTATTAATTAATTGTTTTTAACTTTTGATTAATTAATTATTACATATCACACTCAATGATATTGGTAATAATTTAAGGGGGGCTTAATAATTTTAAATTATTTAATTAAAATGTTTTACGTATGCGGGAGGTGATAAGACATTAAAGAAAGGGATAAGATATTAATGAAGGGGGGATAAGACATTAAAGAATGGGATAAGATATTAAAAGGGGAGATAAGGAAATTAATGAGGGGGAGGAGAGTCAGTGAAGGAGGGATAAGGAAGGGAAGGAGTTTGACGGGAGGCAGTCTACAGGAAGTTGGGGGATGAACTTTGAGAGCTCGGGATTGGCAGAGAGAGTGAAATTTTGGGAGTAGGATTGATACAGTGCACCGGAGTTGCTGGGGGTTTTGGGCACGGGGGCCAAGATATCCGTTGATATCCTGGAGCTAGGGAGCTACCTAGTTGGCAGGGAGGAACGATTTTGGGCAGTGTTTAGAAGCGATCAAGGAGGCAAGCTGCGGACACAAGGAGGGATAATAGCATCAGGTTCAGGTATTTACCAAGAATTATGCATCGTTTTTGTATTGATTGGTTATTAAATTTATTAATCATTGATAAATTTACATGCGTAAATAAAATATTTTGGAATTATTGAACTTTCATAAACCTCGTAGAAATTACTGTCTTGTTGGTAGAATTACTAGATGAAAAATTAAAACCGGCCTTTACATATGGTATCGGAGCCCTGGTTCAAAATCTGGAACCAAGGGCCTACCTACCCATCCATAAATTTAAATAAACACTCCTATTTAATTATAGTAAATCCCTAAATAAATGTTTTAGGGTAAATATAAATTTGGGCCTTAAGGGTCAAGTTCCAAACTCAAATTCCCCTTCGTTTAACCTGCAAACCAAACCGAACGCACTATTAATTGATTATATAAACAAATTTAAAAAAATATATAAATGAAATAAGAATTGAAAATGTAAAAAAAAAAAGAGAAAAAAAAAACAAATTACCGAAGTAAAACAAGCAACTAGGGTCGTTACAACAAAAACCAAAATCATTAATGCCTTTGGTAAGAGAGCATGTCCAAAATCTTTTTACATTTCTTTCAGAAATATACTAATCACGCATAAGAAAATAGTACTAAGGAATGCAAAAGAGAAAAGAGGGGCAGATATATAATGAATAAAGCCTGTGATGAGAAGAAGAATCGGTAAAAAAAAAAACCAGGATTATTTTTATGAAAATATAAAGCCCTCTGTTTAGACTGAATTTAACCCACAAAACAATGTCTTTGGTGACAGGGAATGCTCGACTCTTCTTTTTAATTTCTTTAAAAAAAAATATACTAATATCGCATCCGAAATCTGTATTGAGGAAAGTAAAAGAAAAAAAAAGGGGGGGAAGAGATATTATGAATAAATCATTTGATGAGAGAGAAATAGTGAAAAATAAATAAATCAAGATTGTTTTTATGAAAATATAAAGCCCTCTGTTTAGACACGATTTAACCCACGAAACAATTTACACCCAAAAAAAAAATCCAAAACCATCAATGTCTTTGGTGGGAGAGAATGCTGGTGGTCTTTGGTGGGAGAGAATGTCCTTGGTTATTTTTTATTTCTTTTCAATTCAAGGAACAGACAAAGGCCGCATCCAAAAAAAAAAATTGCTGGTGGTCTATCACACACAAACCCAGATAAAAAAAATTAACCCCAAGATGAATTGACTGAAACTGAAACAGAAGAACCTAAAAAAGGGAAAAAGGAAAAAAAAGAAAAAAAAAAAGAACCAGCTTCTGTAATAAGACGAATCTGCATAAATCAAAAACTGATATTAAAATCGAATACGAATGCTTCATATTGTACAGGAAATACGGGTCGATTTCTGAGAGAGAAAAATACCCAAAATATGCATTGTCTAAAAACATTTGGAATTTTTTTGAAGTAGATAAAACTGTGAAAGACTGAACACGAGCAGGCTTACCTGAAGTTGGGCACAGATGGGGATCCCTGGACAACAAATTGAACTGATCGCAACAGTTTTGCTCGATCTCTCATGAGGGTTTCTGAAATGGGTCTTCAGGGATCCTGAAAAGCGCAAAAGGGTTCCCTGACAGTGATGATACCAAACGGGGGCAATTATCCCAACGCTGGTTGAGTTTCGACTGTTGCCTTAACCTACCCTGGAAGACGTCCATAAATGTATTCAAGACAAGTGTTGTTTGCATACTCATCTGCTGAAATTTTTGTCGCCCTTTACATGCTTTCACGGAGTTTCAATAACGGCATGCTAGCTGCTCCTGCGGAGCTGTGAACAGGATATTTTCCATGGCATTGATTTTTACATTTGCAGAAATAGCCACGATTTTACAAGCGTTTAGCGATTGAATATGAAACAATTGCAGTAGGAGACGACGATGTAGGTTGCAACAAGACCAACACCGGATTTGTCTGATGAAACACCTTTCTTGAAACCCTTTTGCATGTTATCATTCTTATCAGTCTGGCAAATTCAGATAAATCTGACGATCTTTATGAAGAGCTGTTAAATTGAATTGCGTTAATTCTAGCTCAGGAATCGTTGACACCCAACCTAACTCAGAGAGCGTGGCCATTATTTTCAAAAATTCACCACAATAAACGAATATCGGTAGCTGGTCTCAATGCTGAACCATTGCTGAGCGAAGGGCACGTGGGCCGCATGCAAGCCCCGCGTTGTCGACTTGGGAGTCTTGGGGCAAGTGGGAGGCATGCGATCTCCACGTTGCCAATACACGTTTTTATTTTTTATTTAATTTAATTTA